>CM034355.1:40656198-40790206 GCA_019925275.1 Mytilus edulis
TTAGTCCACGTACTGCCCGCGAAATGCGAAATGGTGAGGTTGGGTAATGTTCACATATTTGTATATACAGATTGTTTATTTTCAACTTATTTTAATGGAGATTTTTTAATTGCTAATAAAATTCTGCAACTTGAGCATGTCAACAGATTTGGGGTGGCGTCAACCGTTTCTGAGATACAGAGGGGTTGATTCCTGGTGAAGTGTTAAAAATTGATTTTATTTTTTATCCGATTAGATGAGATTTGTTTCATTGTGTACTCATTTTGATCCTTTTCGGTAATGTCAAAGGAGTTTACGTAGTTCATACGGTTATTTAGTTAAAAGGAAAAAAAACAACACTGAAAATCACACTTTGCCACACTTTTTCAATTTAGGGTATTTGATATTTTTATTTTCCGACAGAGATGAATGGGGTGATGCCCGTCTTTTGCATTATGTTCCTCGTTTTCGTCTCTTTAAAGAAAAAGAATTAAATGCATTAACCGTGTCCAAATTTTTACTGTGTCCACACTCTTTGTTTCAACACTTGCCCAATTATTCCGCGATTTCGCTGGCATCTTTTAGTAAATTTTATAATTCGGAATACATTGCTTGCTTGGTGACCACGACAATGGTGTTCGACAAGGTAAAAACTCATCACCTTTTCTATTGACTTTACTTTTGATTGACTAACAAAAATTCTTAGTGAGTTAAAATATTACAGGACTTAACAGAACTATACCAGAAGATCTGGAAAAAAAATTTAGAAATATATCGTAACTTTTTTCATATATTGTGTCGAGTACTCGAAAACCAGTCCTGAAGAAGCTTTGTTCATTTATATAAAAAAAAAAAATAAACACATGCGTTTGTCCTCCTGACTTAATTCTTTTGAAACCTCTCTCTCTTGTTTTGTATATATTGTAAAGTTATTATTGTTATCTCTTTACTGATGTCATACATAGACTTTATGAGAATAAAGATATAGATTTAGAGGTCATAATTATACCGGTATGGATGATTGATTTGATTGATTTGTTGATTGATTAATATTTAACGCCACTTTCAACACTTTCATGCTATTTCGTGGCGGTGAGTTTATATTGGTGGAGGAAGCCGCAGTTCCCAGTGAGACCATCCGACCTTCGTTTGGAAAACTGACAATTCTTGTCAATTAAGATAGGAGTCGAGCTTACCTGCCATATGCGGTATTCGAACTCACACACCCAAGTGTCGACAGACTAGTGATACAGTATTTAGAATTTTCACACCACCCGACCAGCGAGCGCCCATCTCTTTCATCCAAAATTGTTTAAAGGAGATATGGAATGAACTTCAACTCGGTGTATTTCATTTGCTTTCAGCTTTTTATTATGTTTTCGTGCATATATTTCACAACTTCAATATAGATGGTTATGGATGGATGCTTGATGTACAGCGGTAAATTGATAAGCATATTCGTACAAAAACATGTTACAGCTATTTTTCCTAATATATGTAGTTTAAAGGTTTGGTTGGCTTGCTTTCTTTGTCTATATAAATGTCTGTTCAAGAATAATTTTCGTTCATTTTTTTTACATAAATGATGCCGTTGGTTTTCTCGTTTGAATAGTTTTACATTGTCTTATCGGGGCCTTTTATAGCTGACTATGCGGTATGGGCTTTGCTCATTGTTGAAGGCCGTACGGTGACCTATAGTTGTTAATGTCTGTGTCATTTTGGTCTTTTGTGGATAGTTGTCTCATTGGCAATCATACCACATCTTCTTTTTTATAATAACATCATACAAGCGGAAACTCAGCCACAAGTTTTACAATTCTAATCAACAGATAGTTGATTAGAATTGTAAAACTTAATTAAAATGCATGAGCAAACAGTTATAAATACAAAGCAAGCAAGCCAATCAGTGGCGTAGCTGGGTCATATTCACGTGTACGCCCGAACTTTGGCGAGGGGTCTGAGGGGGTGACAAACCACTCAATGCCAACCCCCCTGCTGGTAGTGGGTCCAAGGGGACGGAGCCCCGAAAGCGATCGAGTTATCGAGAATGACATACCATTCCTGTCAGTAAAAAATCATTGATAGTAAGATACTTTTGAATCTAAATGGTATATTTTATGTTTAATTTTGAGAACTTATTCATTGTGTTAATTGGAAGCTAACGGACATTGGTTGTAGAGAAAATTTCAAACCAATATTACTATCAAATTGTTTAAAGTCGTGAGTGAGCGAGCATACAATCGACAAAATCATCTTTTAAAGAACACGAAAAAAATATTTCTTAGAGATGCAATATAACATCTGGAACACGATGTCTTTCCATAAGAAGTGAATCAATTTACCAGTCTTTTCCAGGAATTTAAAAAAAAATCAAAAATTTTCTTTATTATATTTTCTTGATCTGGAATTTATCGTGTGCCCATATATCACATTTTATGAGGGTTTATAAATTGAGCAATTAATTGCGCAAAGAAAAGTCCAGCTATCAGTAAAGAACAGAAAAATAAACGAAAACATACGCTTTCAAAATTTTGCTTTAGACATTAATCATAGAAAAATCTTCTTCCAAATTTTCATAAAATTCGATGAAGGTTCGACAAGTAGTTAATGAATGTAATTAAGAAATAAAAAAAATAAAGCCCAAACTGTGACCACTTATTAATTGCAGAAAGAAATACCTTTCATCCGTAAAATGTTGGGGAAATTAAAGAAATAATTGCATTATTATATATTGCACTGGATACTTTTTTGATCATAAACAGTCTTTTAACAGAGAGTCATTCAAAAAACTTTGTCCACATTCGGAACCTAAATATTGACTGCGTTGACGACGCTATGTCTCGCTTTTGCGGCATAAGTCACATGCTCGACAACAATGCAAACCGCATATCGAATCCCAGCAGATAATGAATTGCTTTAAATATAAGAAAAGTACGCAGAACTCACAGTAGATTCAGACGTTTACAGAAAATTGGAACAAATATATGAAATGAACTATTTGATTAAAGTAAATTTAGTCCCTTTTTATTGAAAATTACAATCCATTGAAGAGAGAAGCACAAGTCTGATGTGCTTTTGACCAGTTTTTCTTATTATATTTAGATAAAAAAAAATATTTTCAAAATTCAAGTGTACGCCCGGGCGTTTTGACGTAAATGTAGGTACGCGCATGCCAATCAAACCTTTAAACTACATGGATTAGGAAAATAGCTGTAATGTGATATGAATATTAACCATGCTTTGTACTAAACCGACACCCTGAGCCGGATTTTTAACATGCTAGTTCGCAAGGTAACTTTCCGAAGGAAGACATGTCACCTTACCCGGACAAATTCTTCTGATTCCGAGCCGACCAGCTTTTGCTCTTATTCCTTAATTTCGCATGCTTAGCAGGGAAGCAGCAAATATCAATTTAAAAGTCTTTGGATTTGACCCGGCCGGGGATCGAACCCATGACCTCTCCCACTCTATGTGAACATGCTACCACGAATGCACCACCACATGCAGTAACCCGCAATATAAAAGGTTTTGTGGGAAGCCGCTCATTTTTTGGTGTGAAAAGGGGGGCGACAACATTTTTGATAAATGTTTGATTCCAAATTTCTTGAAAGAGATTTTATATTTTCAGAAGGGAAGCGAAATAGTTTGTTTCCATTTAAAATCAGGGAAAAATGAAACAATAATGAAATTTAAAAAAAAAATAACCATATTCTTTTTTTTTTTATTAAAGTCCATCAACGTGCTCCTACCCACACTGCATATATAATGTACAGATCATCTGTCTAAGCTTGGGTTACAAGTATCTGACAACACTTCGTTTTACTTTCTGTCCTGGTTAATATTACATCAGCCAATGAAATTTCAGCCTTCATATGTTTGAAGGTGTGGATCAATCCGACAAAACCAGAGAATCCCAATGATCTTGAATTGAGCGTTTTCAGATCGTCGTAAGCAAAGCTTGAACACACAATACCTGTAATCTAATCAGATTGGTGTCTAAATGAACTTAAACACTGCATTTATTTATTGTTTACTGAGACCTGTTGTTCTCTTACAGATAGACAGTTGTATTTTGAATTTTTCAAAGTGAAGATTTACGGCAGCGGCTTTTAATATTTTGCGTTTATCCTGGAACTATAATAGATTTGTTTTTAAAAATAGTGCAATGTGTCTGAGTATACTCTATAGTAAAGGTCCTTTTTTGGGCAATTTTGGCTCTTCAGATATTTCTTGTTTTATTGGCTATTATTTTAATAACTTATCTATAGAGAAACCTTTTCTTGAAAACTGGTATAGACAAGAACACTCAGATATAATCAAAGTAGTGAAGTACTGATCATTGGATGACCGCAGATTCTTGTGGAAAGTCACAAGCACTTGTCTCAGAAAAAAATCATATGTGTACGTGAAAGTAATGTTAATGTACAGAGATATATTTTTTTCTGAGACAAGTTCGTGCGTGGATGATGAATAAATGATCGGGAATTCAACCTCACCGTAATAACTATTATATTGTAGTGATACAAATTATATATTATTAATCTGTGATCTAAAAAAAAAATTGTCTATGAAAGAAATAAATTTATAACAAGCGATAAGGAATGTTATTTTGCACTCTATAATGTCCGTATTTATAAATCGGTTACCAGTCAGAAAGCTACGTAAGTAGACATCTCTTTTGTAACAATACATCGGAATGTTAAAATAAATAAATAAGTAATAATTATGGTAATTTTCTTTCATTGGGGGTGGGGACGTGTGAGGAAACAGTGGATTTTCACATATTTTTTTTCATGTCTGCACCTTGAAGAAGGAAAAACAGTCAATAAATACCCCCTTTTCCAAAGACCTACAAATCCCCCCCCCCCCTCCTCTTCCCCAAAAAAAAGCAACCACCTGACAATTACACACAAACGCACATACTTTTGTTCGTAATAACAAAAAAAGTTCCTAAATGCATTCATTATAAGTTTGAAATATTGCGTCAGTAGTGATCTAGATCTTCAAAGTTCTTCAAGTGTGGAAGTTGTTTGCGACTTCACGAACTTAATTTGGATTTGCCGGTTATGGTCTCATTAATATTTACCACACCTACATTCGATATTAGCTTCAGATGGAAAATTTTCTGCTAGTGAAATTGTTGAAACTAAGGATTAAGGTTTTAACAATTGAGGCGTGCGGAACGAGGCGTAAAAATTGATGACTACGGATTTTGAAGACATCGCCATAACATTACATTGTATGCCGCAAATCTATAACTATATAATATTGAATGCACCTTTCCATTAAAAAAATTATGAAATTAAAGGCCCCTTTTATTTCTTCCTATCCCCCCTTTTTGGGTTTACAAATGACTGGTCCTTTATATGAGCAATTACCCTATAAAGTCTGTTTTTTTTCCCATTCTTTTGTGTCTATCTTGAGAATATATAAAGAGAAACTCGATCGAACAGCTAAAATAATCATCAAGACAAAATTTACATTAATGTACATACTAGGAATTCGTGTATTAACTTCTTATAGATTTTTTTTATGGTGTACATAAATTGACAAATATAATGCCCTCCCATGTTAAAATGAGCTAGCAAAGAGCATGAAATAAAAGAATTATTTCTTAAATTTAATAATTTTAACCGTATTGTTCATTATTGCAGACTCCGTATGTTTATTATTTTAGACCAGTCGATTAAATCAAAACGTTGCAATTCATATACTTTAACATTTTTCCAACAATATCAGATGTGATTTTTTTACATCTTAAAAAGAGGTACTAACATGCCAAGGTTTATCTCTTTTTAAATCTCAACCATTTTCCAAACGACATGCAGCTAAAAGTTTGAGCCTGATTAATTGTTACTCCGCAGAAGCAGATCGGAATCAGTTCTGACGTAGTGAGTAATCGCTTTAATCGTAATCATGTTCATTGACCATCAGGACGATGAATGCACATCATCATAATGATGTTTCGACATCATCATAATGATGTTCTGACACCATATAAAGATGTAAACCGAACCACACCCTATGATGTTACATTGTCATAATATAATGACCTTACCACATCATATAACGATGTTAGCACATAACATAAGGATAAATTCACATCATATAAAGAAGTTTGCACGTAATATAAAGACATCTGTACATGATATAAGATAATTTGCATAGATTTTCAAAAGGCTTTTGATATGCTATGGAAACACGGATTATTAAAGAAAATGGTTAATTTTGGTATTAAAGGAAATTTGCTAGCTTATGTCAATAATTATTTAACATCAAGAACACTACAAGTTAAAATAAATAATACTTTTTTCAGAAACTTATTTTGTTGAAAATGGTACCCCACAAGGGAGTTGTATAAGTCCCACTTTATTTAATATTATGGTTAATGATTTATCAACATGTTTACAAGACTGTGAGATTTCACAATTTGCAGATGACGGTGCTATATGGAAATCAGGTTCATGTATTAAGTTCTTACAGAAGAAAATCCAACTAGACTTGGATAATATTTGTAAATGGTGCTCTACATGGGGCTTTAAAATTTCTCCAAGTAAAACTGTTGCTATGATATTTACAAGAAGAAACAATATAAATATATCTTTAAAACTTGGTAATCACACATTAGAAATAGTTAAAGAAATTAAATTTTTAGGATTAATTTTTGACAGAAATTTAACTTGGCAAAAACATATCCAAAGTTTACAAACAAAGCGTCTAAAAGTTATTAACTGTATGAGAGTTCTTACAGGAACAGGATGGGGCGCAACAAGCAATACCCTTAGAACTATTTATATTTCCTTGATTAGATCAAAACTTGATTATGGATGTGAAATTTATAATTCAGCTTCTTTTAGTACTATAAAATGTCTAGATAAAATTCAAAATCAGGCATTACGTATATGTACTGGTTCAATGAGATCAGCTTCCTTGAAAGCTTTGCAAGTTGAAATGGGAGATCCACCTTTAGAAATAAGAAGACAGTCTAATAGCAAAAGCTTTTTTAAATATGACTAGTTTTGATAACTCACACCCGGCTAAAGCCGCGGTAAATGACACTTTCATTTTTGATTATTACTCTAAAAACGTTAAACGAAAACCCTTTTCAATAACAGCAAGAGATTTTCTAGCTCAAAACAAATTTTCTACTGAATATATTTATAGATATTCAGAATGTCCATGTCCACCATGGCATATCGAAAAATCATTAGTTAAAACACAACTTCAGGATAAAATAAGTAAAAAGGATCTGCCACATTTAATTAAAAGTGAGGCCGAAATATTAATCGACTCAGAATATTCAAAACATTTGCAAATATTTACAGATGGATCTAAAGACCCACATGGTAATACAAGTTGTGCATATGTTGTTCCAGAACTTAAAATAAAAAAAGGTTTTAAACTACCAAACTATATTTCTATATTTATGTCAGAATTAATGGCAATATTTGTAAGTCTTTTATGGCTAGAAGATTTTAAACCTATTAAAACCGTAATTTTTGTAGATTCTTTGTCAGCTCTTCAAGCCATCAGAGCTCCTATTTTTAAAGTAAAGAATCAAATTTTATACGATATTCATTTAATTGTGACTTCACTTAAAAAGGGTGGATCAGAAATTATATTTGAATGGATACCAAGTCATGTCGGAGTAATGGGCAACGAAAGTGCAGATTTACAAGCCAAAAACGCACCTAATTTAGACAACTGCATAGATTGTATACCTCTCTTTAAAGAAGACATTAAAACTGTCTGTAAAAATTTTCTGAAAAATTCATGGCAAAAAGATTGGGAAACAAACAAAGATAGGTCATTATTTAAAATTATTGATAAAGTAAATTTTCAAATTAATATTCCAAATTTAACAAGAGAGAAAGAAATATTACTCTTCAAATTAAGAACAGGATATATTGGACTAAATAAGCACCTGAATAAAATTGGAGTAGTTACCTCAAATCTATGTATAAACTGCAACCAGATCGAAAGTGTAGAGCATTATATGTTAAATTGTAAATTATTCAATATAGAAAGGAAAATTTTATTTGAAAAACTAAAAAAGTTAAATGTTACTGATTTTTCACTTAAAAATTTACTAAAAGGTTATAATTTTGCTCCCATTTATGAATATGTGCTGAGTACGAAAAGACTACATTATGTCAACAATACGTAGCAATTTTTTTTATAGATTTTATCAGTTTTTATCTGAACTAAATTCAAATGCTGTATTTTGTTTTACGTTTTACATATAATTCATATAAAAAATAGGGGTCTACCTATATTAGGGAGAATTCATTTTCTGCCCCAGGAAAAAAAAAAAAAATTGTTAAATTTGTTAATGAATACTTTTAATAGTTAAAGACATATCATGCTATATTCACCTACATCAAAACACCAGGATAGCTACCTTCACTATATAGAAAGAAATACACAAAAGAAACTCTTTGCCTAAGATAAGGAACAGTACTCACTAAGAGAGCGATATCTTTAATTTTTCAACTCGACCTCGATTAAGAATTCACTACTTACGTAGCTACAGAATTAATTTTCAATACATTCATTTTCATATTTAAGCTGCTAAATTTATTACCCTTTTTTTTTTTAATATTCAAGTATTAATTCATGTTAAGTCATCGACACAACATATAGACAAGTAGATTAGCGGTGCCAACCAGTGGTCACCCCCTGACATGGTAGTGGTGATATACAGGGTATGAAATTATGTTAAATATTTAACCAGATTGTCGTGTATGTAGCTTGTTTAACAATGGCGTCAGCACAAGTACATCGAATGTACTTACGGGAAAAACAAGCAAGTACAATTCAAACTGGAATCCTTGAGCATCCTAGTAAATTAATATAAAAGTATAAAGTCCCGTATTTTATTATAGAAATAAGTTAATTTATTTTTCTTTATATATATATATATATATACATATATATATACATATATATACATTTGGCTTTTTTGGGGGGTATATCATGAAACAGTTTTTTGCATTTCGGGATCTAGACAGTGGCATGTCCTCTGCCTGACTGATCACCAGACAGAGAACAGGTCAATGTCTGGTTCCAGTTTGCAATTAACCTACACTACCATGGTTAGTACCTCCGTGGGATAGTGCGTATACACGATTCTCACGGGACCACTGGCTGGGGCAACTGATCAAAACTTAAGTCGTATATTTCATAAGCAAATAAGTAACACCTGATTAAAAACAACAAATGAGCGACACACTAGGTTCTTGTCAAACTCACAACAAAAGTCATAAAAAAAAAAACATTAAGTAAATTCTTTTTTTGTTGTTGAAAAAAACCCATTAGGAACATATAGGGCGCAATTTCCAGTAGGAAAGCCGTCCTTAAAAAGCCCACAGAAGAAGAAGATAAGATAATTTGCACATCATATAAGACCATTTGCACATCATATAAATAATTTGCACATCATATAATATAATTTGCACATCGGATAATGTCAAATTGTCATCATATAAAGGTGATTGCATATCGTATAAAGGTGATTGCACATCACATAATGCCGTATCTACATCGTATAAGGAAAGCATCACATACTATAAGGACTCAATCACATACCATAATGGAGAAAGCATATCATATAATGAATTGTGGACATCATATAAAGATGTTTGCTCCTCATATAAATGTGTTTGGACAGCATATAAGGACAAGTTCACATCATATAATGACAAGTGTACATCATATAAGGACTAGTTCACATCACATAATGACAAGTTTACATCATATAAGGCCAAGTGCACATCATATAAGGGTAAAATGACATCATATAATGTCAAATGAACATCATATAATGAGAAATATCATATAAGGACTAGTTCACATCACATAGTGACAAGTTTACATCATATAAGGCCAAGTGCACATCATATAAGGGTAAAATGACATCATATAATGGCAAATGAACATCATATAATGAGAAATATCATAATAAGACAGTGTCGGCGTTCCATATTATATCATGTTATCAAATCTATATATCATCTCCCATTTAGAAAAAAAAACACATGAAAAAATGAAACTATAATGTGTTGCTCTCCAAAATGTATCCAAAATCAAAATGTGGAACATATTCTATCATAATCATTTGGCAACTAATGTAATTACTGTCTCTTCCATGCCCGTCCATCTTCGCTAGCCAAGGGTTATGATCCACTCTCGCTCTCTCTTGAAGAAGAAGAGAGCGGGAGTGGATCATAACCCTTGGCTAGCGAAGATGATGCCCGTCTTGAACATGAAAAATAAATATTAAATAAACAATACTCCTAATGCTCAGGTTGGTTGTCATCGTGCAACAGTTAATAACACCATATAGGAAAACATAGAACTCCCTTTTGTCATAAGACACTGTCAAACATCCAAACATGCTATCCACACTCATCTGTGTCCACACTTGTTTTATATAGAAAATGATAACTGAGGTATAATAATTTCTAATATGAGAAACAATTTCTTTCAAACACTCAAACATACTATCCACACTGATATGTGTCCAAACTTGTAAACATATAAAACAAAGTTCTTTTTTAGAGGCAGGGTAAACGTGATTAGAAATAAAATGATGACGTACCAAATTTTATAAGCGAAGCGATAAAATAATGACTCAATTGTACCCATTGTTTGAGTAACTATAAAAAAGTGAACTATTTGGCAAATAAAAAAATATATAAACATATCTTAAGGATATAGAATTGTTCTAATATGGGGTTAACCTTTAAAATTCTGAGAGTCGAACTGTTCTTCTTCATATGATTGTAATTCCGTAAATAAAAATTGTTATAAAGTAAATATAACAGCTCTTCTTTCAACTCTTTTTCAAAACAGCCTTAGTATTGACATGACTAAGAGTACATGATATTGAACTATCCTTTAATTCAGTCCATATTTTTCTTAATTCATTTTCATTATATCCATGTCCAGTTATTCTACTTCTAAAAAAACACCCCGAAGCCGTTGGTTTATGAACAATAAAACCATGGTCGTTGCTTATTTTAATATTTGCCCTTGTTCTACATATTCCGGTGATAAAAACATCCTCTATATAAAAATAAGGCGTATCTAAACTTGCACTGTACAACTTTTTAACTGAATCACCTGAAATCACATATGACGTTCCACTACAATATGGTGGATACACAGTTCCGTTGAATAATTCTTTCGGTGCGTACCATTTTGAACTCTTGTCTTGATCGGGTCTTGCGCCTGTAAATTTCAATCCAATCACAGTTTCTTTTAAACGTTTGTGCTTTAAAACGTTTAATAAATATTCTAAATTTACAAACATATCGTCATCAGCTTTTAATACATATTGAGCAGACGGGCAATATGTATATGACCATTTCAACATGGCGACGGATTTATACGTCAAATTTCTATAAGAGTCTACAAAATCCTCCTGAATAATGTCACGATAAAGGTTGCTTTCATTAAGTATTTCCTGTTGAACATTTGAATCTGACGTCTTTCCAAGCATAAATACCAGTGCTATTTCTTTGTTCGTCTTTGCAACAGATCCCCAAGTTTTCCGAATTGTTATTCGTTGTCTGAAATTTGCCGCAGCAGCACAGACAATCACGGCTAGAAACACAGACTTTTGTTTGTTTTACATTGATCTTTTTCTAAAATAATGTATCCAAAGTCATGAGGATTTATGTGTGACGAAGGTGTAGTTAACACAAGTGGCTTATTTATCCTTTTTAAGTAAACCAACCCAGTAATATTATTCATAGATACATTATTTACAAATGTATCGCCACCTTTCATACAAATTGTGTACGGGATATTAATATTCCAGAAAAGTAGAGAGAAACAACACAACTGCAAAAATAGTAGAACTACAAATATCTTCCTGGGCCGTTTTTTCCAGCAAATCTGCTTATGGGTATATGGTCTGTTTTGGTACATCAGGATAAATTTGACTCATCTGAAAAAGAAATGAAGTATGCAGCATTAATGCATGTCTGAAGATAGTATAACTTTTTATATACTATGTCCTTATTAGTAAAGGTTATGATTTGTCTCACAAAAAAAACCTGTTCTTCTCCTACTGAGTGACTGAAACCTGGGAACAGTATATCTAAAAGCAGTCATTTTCGCTATTCCAATCTTATCTTAATCCACGTTTATCTAGCCTATAACTTTTTCGTCCTTCTGTCCATTATTTTAGTTTTCAGAGTGGATTGATCCCCAAAAAAGCCAAATTGTATATATATGTATATATATATATATATAAAGAAAAATAAAATAACTTATTTCTATAATAAAATACGGGACTTTATACTTTTATATTAATTTACTGGGATGCTCAAGGATTCCAGTTTGAATTGTACTTGCTTGTTTTTCCCGTAAGTACATTCGATGTACTTGTGCTGACGCCATTGTTAAACAAGCTACATACACGACAAATCTTTGATTTTGGATACATTTTGGAGAGCAACACATTATAGTTTCATTTTTTCATGTGTTTTTTTTTCTAAATGGGAGATGATATATAGATTTGATAACATGATATAATATGGAACGCCGACACTGTCTTATTATGATATTTCTCATTATATGATGTTCATTTGCCATTATATGATGTCATTTTACCCTTATATGATGTGCACTTGGCCTTATATGATGTAAACTTGTCACTATGTGATGTGAACTAGTCCTTATATGATATTTCTCATTATATGATGTTCATTTGACATTATATGATGTCATTTTACCCTTATATGATGTGCACTTGGCCTTATATGATGTAAACTTGTCATTATGTGATGTGAACTAGTCCTTATATGATGTACACTTGTCATTATATGATGTGAACTTGTCCTTATATGCTGTCCAAACACATTTATATGAGGAGCAAACATCTTTATATGATGTCCACAATTCATTATATGATATGCTTTCTCCATTATGGTATGTGATTGAGTCCTTATAGTATGTGATGCTTTCCTTATACGATGTAGATACGGCATTATGTGATGTGCAATCACCTTTATACGATATGCAATCACCTTTATATGATGACAATTTGACATTATCCGATGTGCAAATTATATTATATGATGTGCAAATTATCTTATATGATGTGCAAATGGTCTTATATGATGTGCAAATTATCTTATCTTCTTCTTCTGTGGGCTTTTTAAGGACGGCTTTCCTACTGGAAATTGCGCCCTATATGTTCCTAATGGGTTTTTTTCAACAACAAAAAAAGAATTTACTTAATGTTTTTTTTTTTTATGACTTTTGTTGTGAGTTTGACAAGAACCTAGTGTGTCGCTCATTTGTTGTTTTTAATCAGGTGTTACTTATTTGCTTATGAAATATACGACTTAAGTTTTGATCAGTTGCCCCAGCCAGTGGTCCCGTGAGAATCGTGTATACGCACTATCCCACGGAGGTACTAACCATGGTAGTGTAGGTTAATTGCAAACTGGAACCAGACATTGACCTGTTCTCTGTCTGGTGATCAGTCAGGCAGAGGACATGCCACTGTCTAGATCCCGAAATGCAAAAAACTGTTTCATGATATACCCCCCCAAAAAAGCCAAATTGTATATATATGTATATATATATATATATTATATAAAGAAAAATAAATTAACTTATTTCTATAATAAAATACGGGACTTTATACTTTTATATTAATTTACTAGGATGCTCAAGGATTCCAGTTTGAATTGTACTTGCTTGTTTTTCCCGTAAGTACATTCGATGTACTTGTGCTGACGCCATTGTTAAACAAGCTACATACACGACAATCTGGTTAAATATTTAACATAATTTCATACCCTGTATATCACCACTACCATGTCAGGGGGTGACCACTGGTTGGCACCGCTAATCTACTTGTCTATATGTTGTGTCGATGACTTAACATGAATTAATACTTGAATATTAAAAAAAAAGGGTAATAAATTTAGCAGCTTAAATATGAAAATGAATGTATTGAAAATTAATTCTGTAGCTACGTAAGTAGTGAATTCTTAATCGAGGTCGAGTTGAAAAATTAAAGATATCGCTCTCTAGTGAGTACTGTTCCTTATCTTAGGCAAAGAGTTTCTTTTGTGTATTTCTTTCTATATAGTGAAGGTAGCTATCCTGGTGTTTTGATGTAGGTGAATATAGCATGATATGTCTTTAACTATTAAAAGTATTCATTAACAAATTTAACAATTTTTTTTTTTTTTTCCTGGGGCAGAAAATGAATTCTCCCTAATATAGGTAGACCCCTATTTTTTATATGAATTATATGTAAAACGTAAAACAAAATACAGCATTTGAATTTAGTTCAGATAAAAACTGATAAGATCTAAAAAAAAAATTGCTACGTATTGTTGACATAATGTAGTCTTTTCGTACTCAGCACATATTCATAAATGGGAGCAAAATTATAACCTTTTAGTAAATTTTTAAGTGAAAAATCAGTAACATTTAACTTTTTTAGTTTTTCAAATAAAATTTTCCTTTCTATATTGAATAATTTACAATTTAACATATAATGCTCTACACTTTCGATCTGGTTGCAGTTTATACATAGATTTGAGGTAACTACTCCAATTTTATTCAGGTGCTTATTTAGTCCAATATATCCTGTTCTTAATTTGAAGAGTAATATTTCTTTCTCTCTTGTTAAATTTGGAATATTAATTTGAAAATTTACTTTATCAATAATTTTAAATAATGACCTATCTTTGTTTGTTTCCCAATCTTTTTGCCATGAATTTTTCAGAAAATTTTTACAGACAGTTTTAATGTCTTCTTTAAAGAGAGGTATACAATCTATGCAGTTGTCTAAATTAGGTGCGTTTTTGGCTTGTAAATCTGCACTTTCGTTGCCCATTACTCCGACATGACTTGGTATCCATTCAAATATAATTTCTGATCCACCCTTTTTAAGTGAAGTCACAATTAAATGAATATCGTATAAAATTTGATTCTTTACTTTAAAAATAGGAGCTCTGATGGCTTGAAGAGCTGACAAAGAATCTACAAAAATTACGGTTTTAATAGGTTTAAAATCTTCTAGCCATAAAAGACTTACAAATATTGCCATTAATTCTGACATAAATATAGAAATATAGTTTGGTAGTTTAAAACCTTTTTTTATTTTAAGTTCTGGAACAACATATGCACAACTTGTATTACCATGTGGGTCTTTAGATCCATCTGTAAATATTTGCAAATGTTTTGAATATTCTGAGTCGATTAATATTTCGGCCTCACTTTTAATTAAATGTGGCAGATCCTTTTTACTTATTTTATCCTGAAGTTGTGTTTTAACTAATGATTTTTCGATATGCCATGGTGGACATGGACATTCTGAATATCTATAAATATATTCAGTAGAAAATTTGTTTTGAGCTAGAAAATCTCTTGCTGTTATTGAAAAGGGTTTTCGTTTAACGTTTTTGGAGTAATAATCAAAAATGAAAGTGTCATTTACCGCGGCTTTAGCCGGGTGTGAGTTATCAAAACTAGTCATATTTAAAAAAGCTTTTGCTATTAGACTTTGTCTTCTTATTTCTAAAGGTGGATCTCCCATTTCAACTTGCAAAGCTTTCAAGGAAGCTGATCTCATTGAACCAGTACATATACGTAATGCCTGATTTTGAATTTTATCTAGACATTTTATAGTACTAAAAGAAGCTGAATTATAAATTTCACATCCATAATCAAGTTTTGATCTAATCAAGGAAATATAAATAGTTCTAAGGGTATTGCTGGTTGCGCCCCATCCTGTTCCTGTAAGAACTCTCATACAGTTAATAACTTTTAGACGCTTTGTTTGTAAACTTTGGATATGTTTTTGCCAAGTTAAATTTCTGTCAAAAATTAATCCTAAAAATTTAATTTCTTTAACTATTTCTAATGTGTGATTACCAAGTTTTAAAGATATATTTATATTGTTTCTTCTTGTAAATATCATAGCAACAGTTTTACTTGGAGAAATTTTAAAGCCCCATGTAGAGCACCATTTACAAATATTATCCAAGTCTAGTTGGATTTTCTTCTGTAAGAACTTAATACATGAACCTGATTTCCATATAGCACCGTCATCTGCAAATTGTGAAATCTCAGTCTTGTAAACATGTTGATAAATCATTAACCATAATATTAAATAAAGTGGGACTTATACAACTCCCTTGTGGGGTACCATTTTCAACAAAATAAGTTTCTGAAAAAAGTATTATTTATTTTAACTTGTAGTGTTCTTGATGTTAAATAATTATTGACATAAGCTAGCAAATTTCCTTTAATACCAAAATTAACCATTTTCTTAATAATCCGTGTTTCCATAGCATATCAAAAGCCTTTTGAAAATCTATGCAAATTATCTTATATCATGTACAGATGTCTTTATATTACGTGCAAACTTCTTTATATGATGTGAATTTATCCTTATGTTATGTGCTAACATCGTTATATGATGTGGTAAGGTCATTATATTATGACAATGTAACATCATAGGGTGTGGTTCGGTTTACATCTTTATATGGTGTCAGAACATCATTATGATGATGTCGAAACATCATTATGATGATGTCGAATGCATTCATCGTCCTGATGGTCAATGAACATGATTACGATTAAAGCGATTACTCACTACGTCAGAACTGATTCCGATCTGCTTCTGCGGAGTAACAATTAATCAGGCTCAAACTTTTAGCTGCATGTCGTTTGGAAAATGGTTGAGATTTAAAAAGAGATAAACCTTGGCATGTTAGTACCTCTTTTTAAGATGTAAAAAAATCACATCTGATATTGTTGGAAAAATGTTAAAGTATATGAATTGCAACGTTTTGATTTAATCGACTGGTCTAAAATAATAAACATACGGAGTCTGCAATAATGAACAATACGGTTAAAATTATTAAATTTAAGAAATAATTCTTTTATTTCATGCTCTTTGCTAGCTCATTTTAACATGGGAGGGCATTATATTTGTCAATTTATGTACACCATAAAAAAAATCTATAAGAAGTTAATACACGAATTCCTAGTATGTACATTAATGTAAATTTTGTCTTGATGATTATTTTAGCTGTTCGATCGAGTTTCTCTTTATATATTCTCAAGATAGACACAAAAGAATGGGAAAAAAACAGACTTTATAGGGTAATTGCTCATATAAAGGACCAGTCATTTGTAAACCCCAAAAGGGGGGATAGGAAGAAATAAAAGGGGCCTTTAATTTCATAATTTTTTTAATGGAAAGGTGCATTCAATATTATATAGTTATAGATTTGCGGCATACAATGTAATGTTATGGCGATGTCTTCAAAATCCGTAGTCATCAATTTTTACGCCTCGTTCCGCACGCCTCAATTGTTAAAACCTTAATCCTTAGTTTCAACAATTTCACTAGCAGAAAATTTTCCATCTGAAGCTAATATCGAATGTAGGTGTGGTAAATATTAATGAGACCATAACCGGCAAATCCAAATTAAGTTCGTGAAGTCGCAAACAACTTCCACACTTGAAGAACTTTGAAGATCTAGATCACTACTGACGCAATATTTCAAACTTATAATGAATGCATTTAGGAACTTTTTTTTTATTACGAACAAAAGTATGTGCGTTTGTGTGTAATTGTCAGGTGGTTGCTTTTTTTTGGGGAAGAGGAGGGGGGGGGGGGATTTGTAGGTCTTTGGAAAAGGGGGTATTTATTGACTGTTTTTCCTTCTTCAAGGTGTAGACATGAAAAAAATATGTGAAAATCCACTGTTTCCTCACACGTCCCCACCCCCAATGAAAGAAAATTACCATAATTATTACTTATTTATTTATTTTAACATTTCGATGTATTGTTACAAAAGAGATGTCTACTTACGTAGCTTTCTGACTGGTAACCGATTTATAAATACGGACATTATAGAGTGCAAAATAACATTCCTTATCGCTTGTTATAAATTTATTTCTTTCATAGACAATTTTTTTTTTAGATCACAGATTAATAATATATAATTTGTATCACTACAATATAATAGTTATTACGGTGAGGTTGAATTCCCGATCATTTATTCATCATCCACGCACGAACTTGTCTCAGAAAAAAATATATCTCTGTACATTAACATTACTTTCAGGTACACATATGATTTTTTTTCTGAGACAAGTGCTTGTGACTTTCCACAAGAATCTGCGGTCATCCAATGATCAGTACTTCACTACTTTGATTATATCTGAGTGTTCTTGTCTATACCAGTTTTCAAGAAAAGGTTTCTCTATAGATAAGTTATTAAAATAATAGCCAATAAAACAAGAAATATCTGAAGAGCCCAAATTGCCCAAAAAAGGACCTTTACTATAGAGTATACTCAGACACATTGCACTATTTTTAAAAACAAATCTATTATAGTTCCAGGATAAACGCAAAATATTAAAAGCCGCTGCCGTAAATCTTCACTTTGAAAAATTCAAAATACAACTGTCTATCTGTAAGAGAACAACAGGTCTCAGTAAACAATAAATAAATGCAGTGTTTAAGTTCATTTAGACACCAATCTGATTAGATTACAGGTATTGTGTGTTCAAGCTTTGCTTACGACGATCTGAAAACGCTCAATTCAAGATCATTGGGATTCTCTGGTTTTGTCGGATTGATCCACACCTTCAAACATATGATAGTCCAGCGGATATCAGAATAATTGATCACTTTATGGTAAAAGCATGAAACTTGGCAAAATGAAAGATTAAAGGGTATAGAAAAAATTCAGATATGGAGCCACGAAAAAAAAAAATCCAATATGGTCGCCAAATTCAAGATGGCCGACATAAGTATAACATCATTCACTTGATGAAGTCTTCCAATTCTAATGAGTTCCAAAGATGTCAGAAACTTAAGGAAATACAATTCAGATATGTTATTTATTATGTTGTTAAACCTTATGGTACATAAATCATCAAAATGGCGTCCAAATTCAAAATGGCGCGTCAAAATGTCTAAGTTTGACCGTATTCGAATGTATACACCATCATTGTGTGATAGCAGAAAGTTACCAAAGCAGTGAAACTGATCATTTGATATCGACAAAGGCTTACAATATATCACTTTTACCTGGGTACAAAGATAATATTTTCAAAATGGCGGCAATATTCAAAATGGCGCCGTTTAACATGTAAAAATTTGACGTTTGTTTTTGAATATGGTATAAAATGATTAAAAAATAATGGATCCAAATGCAGGGAAATCAAAATAAAGCTCAGTCTCAATCGCTTTCTCTTTCACAGTCCGGTGAGCATTTGCATAATGCTGTGCATTTTAGTGCTGCTTTCAAGCATTTACATGCTCCTCGACATCCTTTCTTACAGCCACAGTGGATGAGCTCTTGGCATGACATTGAAGCTTCAGCAAGCACAGACCAGAATGGTACCCAAGTACCATCAAGTTTTTGCCAACCAAATAAATCTGGTGATGGCATACCTGGATTTGCAACTAAACAATTTCCCCAAATAACACTACCTTGGTAAACTGCACGTTTCGTATGTTGAAGAAGTGCATCTCTTGTTGGAGGAATATTGTCAATTGTTCTTGCCTTTGTGTGAATAACTGTTTTCTTAACTCATTCACCGTTTGAGCTGTACTAGACCGATCATACAAAAGAACAACATACCGTTCTATTACTTTCAACACTTTTAAAATTTCCACTTCATTTGGATTCTCAATAATCTGCAGAAATGCATCTGACAACTCCTCATATACGGACCATGTGTCCCAAGCTGATTTCTTACCTTTCCCAGAAAAAGCTGAGACTGTGTCACAACCGGTAAAAGCATGGAACAGTGGAAAGACTTTCGATTTCAATGGTCCTAGAGCAAGGCACAATCCATGAACTGAAATATATCGGAAGTTCTTTCCAGTGCCAAAACCTATCCACAGCTGTTCAATTTGCAGTCTGTCTCCAATTTGTCTCCAATTTGTCTTTGCAAAAGTTGGACAAAGTTCATGTAATGAGATTTTTCCCCATTTCCCCATTCTTTTAGATAAATCGTTAAAAGCTGTAAACGATTAATAAAAATTGCAAAATTTAACTTGTGTCGAACCTTTTTCCCCGTCCGGAGTCTATAGCAACATGCACTATTCTTTTTTTTTTCGGCAGCAATCATCAACCTCTTTTTCCAAATTTCATAACACGATTTGTTTTAATTATCATGAACATTTATAATTGAAACTTTAGCACATGTTACGTCGGAAATTAGCGTCTTTCGGATTTTAGACGTTTTCAGACGTTTGGACAAATTGGTTACCATTTTGTAATGTGTGGATGAATTTTATTCCTTTAAGGTAGCACTCCACAGTTAGAAAATAAAATCAAAAATGAGCCACAAAATGTTTTATCATCTCCTATTCCTGGATTTCTAATACATTAACCTAACTGTTTGTGTTGTGCATGTGTATATGTATGTAATCGGTATCTTCCATAGATTTGATTTTCAAAAGTTAAAAGGGTGAAAATTAATTCCTTTTATGTGTATCCATGGCAACATTCTGCATTTATTTCCCATAAAATATTGCAAAAAGGGGGGTGAACATGTCACATTTCCCCAAAAATTTGGATCAAACTAGAATTTCAATGCCTTTGAGTGATACCTTTTTAGAAACTGTTTTCCTAAATCTTCCTAATGGTCCAATAAAAAATGGGTGTCTTTCGCCTCATTTTTTTGTAAAATCCAATCACAAAATTCGTGCGATAAAAAGTTGGAAAAAAACATTACAATAATTGCCGGACCAATGTATGGTAGGGACATGCAAATACGGACTGTCATACAGAAAACAGCCTATATTACATACATTACATAACCTTGATGTTCATATAAACCCAATACAAAGGCTATTTTAATACTCAGCTATCCAAAAATGAATTTTATTGCACACTATCTCTCAAAGCTGAAAAAAAGAGACCAATCCTGGTAAAGTTTGCAAATTTTGAGATGCGGGATCTTGTAAAGAAAAGTTCAAAGAATTTGAAAGATTCACCTTTTGGAATTTCTGAACAGTTACCATTAGAAATACAAAAACGTAGAAAAGAAAAATTACCACTACTGAAGGAACTGCGCTCCAGGGATATCAAGGCATATTTTGTGAAGGACAAACTTTTTGTGGGTGGTAAAGAGTATGTCCCATAGGGGCAGCACAGGGAACAATTGAACAATTTAAAATGTTTAAGTTGGAATGTACATGGTTTAAATTCTTGTTATGAAGACAATGGTTTTTTGAATTTTGTAAATACTTACGAAATTTTGTTTTTATGTGAAACTTGGTTACAAGAGAAAAATATTATAGAAATAGAAGGTTTTGTGAAACTTATATGTTTAAATAGAAATGTTAAAATTGGTACTCGAAGTGAAGGTGGATTAGCTATTTTTTGTAAAACAAAGTTATCAGATGGTATTTCTATAGATAGAGAGATAGACTGTGGTATTGTTATAATTAAACTAAATCATGAATTTTTTAATACTGCAAATGATATCTACATATGTTTTTCTTATATTCCACATGAAAAATCAATTTTTTATAACAAATGTGATGTTGATTTTTATGATATTATAGAACATGTTTGTTTAGAGTATAAAGAAAAAGGTTCATTTTTAGTGTGTGGCGACCTAAATAGTCGTATTGGTGAAATTGACGATGTTTTATCAAATGATAACTTAGAATACAGATCATCTGTATTTAGAAAGTGTAGACCACGTGGAAACCCCGATTGTTCCGAAAAGGCACTCCGTAGACAAAACCGTTAACGCATTTGGTCGAAAACTTTTACAGTTATGTTATAATACTGAACTTACTATTGCTAATGGAAGACTCGGAAATCGTGTTGGAAAATTTACATTCTGTACAATGAATGGCAGGAGTGTCAACGCTACCTACTTGTTTCACCTAGCGATTATAAACTTATTAAGAATTTTGATGTGCTGAATTTCAATGAATTTTCTGATCACGCACCATTATTATTTGAACTTGAATTCCGAAATTTCAGACCGGAGTTATCGTTTCCAAAGATTCGCAATTACATAAAGTGGGATATAAAAAGATCTAATGAATATATAGATATTATACAACAAGAACAAAATAATTTATTGTCTTTAGTGAATAACATTACCAATACAAATAACTTAAATCATGCTGTTAAGGAATTTACAAACATCTTATTTGATAGTGCTCATAAAGTTTTTGGTAGATCCTTGTTAATACACCAAGATGAAATTAAAGTTAGGCCGAACAACGAGTGGTTTGATAACAATTGTGCAATTGCACGTAAAGATTTTCATGTGGCTAGAAACTTTCTCCAACATCACCCGTCAGACGTCAACCGAAAGGCATACGTTATTTCACGAAACAACTATAATAAAATGAAACGAAAAGCACAATTTTTAAAAATACAAACGTCAAAAAGGTATCGAACTCTGCGACTTAGCTAGTACCGAACCGCGAAAGTTCTGGTCGTCGTTAAAACGAAAAGTGAACAACAAGTGTAAAATTGATAACGAAACCATGATGAAACATTTTGAGTCAATACTAGGAGATAATTCACAGGATCTATGTGAAGAAGTTCGTAATCTCATAGACAATACGGTATTTGGCGATATAAATGTTACACAATTAGACTCTGATATAACTGAAGACGAAGTAGTAGCATCAATAAAAAAAATGAAGTCCGGTAAAAGTTCAGGTAACGATGGACTAATAAGTGAAATGTTTTCTGCCTGTCCTGACGTATTTGCGCCAATATTAAAGACTCTATTTAATTACATTTATAGTTCGGGAATATACCCAGATTCATGGTCAGAATGTCTAGTAGTTGCTGTCCCAAAGAGTGGTGATTTATCCGATCCTAATAATTATCGTCCGATTGTATTGATCAGTGTTTTATCGAAGCTTTATACAACTATTTTGACAAATCGTTTACTCAGTTGGTCCGAAGAAGAAGACATATTGATCGATAACCAATTTGGATTTAGACCCGGCAAGTCAACTGTAGACGCTATATTTATTTTATTTGGAATAATTTCGCATACACTTCAAAATAAACAAAAACTTTATTGTTCGTTTGTGGATTTCCGTAAAGCGTTCGACAAAATTAGCAGGAGGATTCTCATTTATAAACTATTACAGAGTGGTGTTAGCTCAAAGTTTGTAACAATGGTTAGATCAGTATATTCATCTGTAAAAATGCGTGTCAAAACTGCCGATTTACTGTCCGACTCATTCGAAAATTTTCTTGGTGTAAAACAAGGGGAGCCCTTATCACCTCTACTGTTTTTATTTTTTATAAATGACTTGATTGAAGACATGAATATTAGTCCTTCAGCTGACATAGTTAATATTAATGAAGTTCTGATATACTTTAATACTATTTGCAGACGATACTATATTATTTGGGAAATCTCCTGAAATTCTACAGGAACTACTTGATAAACTACTTATTTATTGTAATAAATGGAATATAGAAGTGAATATTAACAAAACGAAAGTTGTTGTATTCAAAAATGGCTGGCAACCCGTAACTGCAAAATTTTTCTACAACAACGAAGAACTAGAAATTGTCGATTCGTATATATATCTTGGTATGCTGATACACTGTAATGGAAAATTTTTAAAAACACAGAAGCGATTAGCCTTACAAGGTTCACGATCTTTGGCAGCTCTGAATAATTCTACAAAAGGTTTATACTTGACGAAGAAAAAGAAATGTGATTTGTTCGATAGTATGGTTGCGTCTGTGATAAATTATGCTTCGGAAATTTGGGGTTTCCATCGTGGAAATGATGTTGAAATTATCCATAACCGTTTTTGTCGATCTATTTTGAAACTGGGTAAAAGTACGCCAAATGTATTTTCATATGGCGAACTAGGGCGTTTGCCAATGAATGTAATTAGAAAACAAAAAGTTTTAAAATACTGGTTAAAAATTGTAACTCATAAACCACTTATTGTGTATGATATTTATATATTGTTACTCAGAGATGCAAATACTGGTAAAACTAATTGGGTTTCTAATGTTCGTGACCTATTGTTTACTATTGGTTTAAACTTTGTATGGTACCAGCAGTCTGGTATAAATATATCATTAGATGTAATAAAAACTAGGTTAAAAGATCAATATATTCAAAGCTGGTCTGCATCTATACAGGATTGTGAGAAACTTACTATGTACAGAATTTTAAAATTAGATTTTTGTTTTGAAGATTACGTAGATTATAACTATAATTCACATTTTTTCACAAAGCTACGTAGTGGTACTATGAAGTTAAATGTTGAGGTGGGGCGTTATACAAATATACTAAGAGAAAACAGATTATGTACTTGCTGTAATATGAAAAGTGTTGAAGATGAGTACCATTTTACGTTAGTGTGTCCTGTGTATAGACATGTACGACTGCAGTTTTTACCAAATTATTACTGTTCGTGGCCAAATGTGACAAAACTTATGTATCTGTATCGAACAAAATCTAGATCTTTAGTTGGAAAATTATGTAATTATTTGAAATCTGCCTGGCAGATTAGATCACATCTACTAAGTTGATAATTTTTCTATTGTAATATCTTATTATATTGTTCTCTGTTGTTTATTGTGTGTCACAATGTAAATATGTTTGTGTTGCTATAGCATGTAACTACTGCTTTGCAAATAAAGAATTCATTCATTCATTCATTCATATATTTGAAAAATTCACAGGGGCCAAAATGCGAAACTACACATCTGACTGTGGAGTGCTACCTAAGACCCAAAAATGTAGTTAATAAGAAAAGAATCTTGGCATTTTTTACTCTTCGTGTATCTAACTTTTGTTTTGCTCAATTATAGAAAATACGCGTTAACTGCTTTGAAAAATGAAATATCAACTTGGACAAAATGGCTACCGTTTAAAAAAAGATTTAATTGAATCAGCAATATTTGAACTCACGAACAATGAGGCAAATATTTGTACTTTTGTAAGATATATTATTGTCTTACTCTTTTTATTAATTTTCTGCTATATCTACTTATAAATTTCACTTTCAGTCGTTGAGTTAACGAAAAACGTCGTTGGACATTTTTCTTATTCCAGCTTAATATGAGGCCACCGAGTCAAATACAATTTGGCAAAATAACGGCTTTTAACGCCACAAAGAACCGACACATGTCGTTGTTCCTGCCAAGAATCAAGAAGGTCAGAGAATAAGAAATAGGATCACTATACATAAGAGTTAAAACAGTTTTTCATAAATGTAACGTTAGACATCCGTTTTTTTCACATAGCTTTGTTATTTTAATCCTCAAATATACTAGATATTACTTAGTATATGATCAAGAGCTGTAAAAACATAATTTTAAACATATATTGAATTTGTTTTAATATTGGTTCGTGTTTTCTAACATTTTTATTTTGTTTTGCGGATGAAATTTCGAAGATTCTGTTTTCAATCCTAGGGGTTGTAAGAACATCGTGCCCAACGGTTGAAAGTAGAAATAGAACAATCAATACTTCAATTCACCCTTATTACAAGAAGCCATTTAGTTTGCGCTTATTAAAAGGGAGGTGGAAAGCTTGGCTTGCCTTGGTAAGACTGCATGTTAGTCCTCATCTAAATCCACATATTATTTTTCCAATTAAGTATACAGCCCTTCCACTTCTAATATCATGCTAAATTTAGATAGGATCTATAAAATATATAAGTTTCTCACAGAAGGTAACCAAAGAAGGAAACAAACATTTTGCGACGATGCAAATATTAAACTTTACAATATAAATAAATATCTTTAACCAATGAATTCAAATAGCAAAAGCTATGGAATAAACAAATATATACTTATTAAGATTCATGTAAATTATTTAACAATGAAATACATTAAATATGAAATTTGGAGTTTTACCAAGGGAGCTAATAATTAATTAATACCACTGTCTGTCACACAGCATTTCGGGGACTCTCCCTCTGGTATCTTTCGTCCCTCTTTTACAGCTGACTATGCGAGGACTTTTCTAATTATTGAGGGCATTATGAAGACCTATAGTTGTTAATTTCTGTGTCATTTAGTCTCTCGGCAATCACAATACATATTCTTTTATATATACAGACGGCGTGCACGAAGTTGACGGCAACTGTAAAATGCGCTTTTTAAATAGTTTTATACAACCGTGTATAAAATATTTTTGAATAAGAATAAGAATAAGATTTATTTTATGATAAAATGATGTATGCATGCCATTAAAATCCACATTACTAGTAAGGTAAATTAAAATTTAATCTATAAAACATGAAATGGACATAGAGAAAACGGCAAAAATACGATAAATATTTAAAGTTATGTGATAAACTAAGTGTCCAGTGTTTTTGTTACGCGCTTGTTTTCTGGGGGGAAATGCCGACGTCGTAAATGGTTTACTCATGTTTGTGCACGCCGTCATAGCGATGTCGTTATTACGACATAGCTATGTCGTTATAACAACATAGTGATGTCGTTATTACGACATGTTATGTCGAAATTACGACATAGCTATGTCGTAATTTCGACATAACATGACTTAATGTTATTAATTGACTTTTTTGGAATGGCCCTTATCGGCTTCCGTAGTTTTGTGTTTATTGTAAAGGGTTTTTTTAAAATTGGTTGTCTCTTTCTTTTTACCATGTCTGTCTTCGAATGGGTGTTTGTTGGCAACTTGCACCTTTAGAAATCCATCATTGATGATTGTATTGCAAACGATGTAGGAGAGGTATAGAATAAGTAAAAGTAACACTCTTTATAGTTCTTTACGTCAATGGTAGCAATGTAAACATGGCTGTGAAATCTTTTCTTCCCGTTATATTATTCAACTGGTGCAAAAAAAAGTACACAGGTGTTAGGAGTGATGAGGAAAAAGGATTGAAGTGGGTATGAAAAAAAATACATGGACAAAAGACAATAGATTGTCAGAATACCAACTAAAAATACTGATTGATTGTTGGTTGCTTAACTTCAAGTGGCAAATAGTTCATGCATGTTCATGACGAGCAACTTAGGGAGCTACCATGTGATTTTTATTCACTCTAATCGGTCCTGCCTTTTTTTTAGTTTATCCTGACTTTTTTTACCTAAATTGTCGTCCTGACTTTTTTTTTTGCAAGTGTCACATCCTGCCTTTTTTTTTTTAACTCAAAACTCCTGTCCTGCCTATTTTTTTCAAATTTCATCCTAGCCATCATCATCAATTTCGGCTGCAGTTAATAAAAGATGACGGAATTTGTAAAGTTTATTTATGATAGTTTACCTTCTTATATTTACAGTTTCTTAGATGCATATATTTGTTAAAAATTACATCAACATAGTAAAATTGAGAATGGAAATGGGGAATGTGCCAAAGAGACAACAACCCGACCATAGAGCAGACAACAGCAGAAGGTCACCAACAGGTCTTCAATGCAACGAGAAATTCTCGCACCCGGAGGCGTCCTTCAGCTGGCCCCTAAACAAATATATACTGGTCCAGTGATAATGAACACCATACTAAACTCCAAATTGTACACAAGAAACTAAAAGTTAAAATAATACAAGACTAACAAAGGCCAGAGGTCCTGACTTGGGACAGGCGCAAAAATGCGGCGGGGTTAAACATGTTTGTGAGATCTCAACCCTCCCCCTATACCTCTAGCCAATGCAGAAAGGTAAACGCATAACAATACGCACATTAAAATTCAGATCAAGAGAAGTCCGAGTCTGATGTCAGAAGATGCAACCAAAGAAAATAAACAAAATGACAATAATACATAAATAACACCAGACTACTAGCAGTTAACTGACATGCCAGCTCCGGTAATAGTGTCTTTCTGTGAAATGTGACGGCTTTGTGATTTGTCTGAAAGCGAAACACTTCCTGGAACCTTGAATAAATATGATTAAAAAAATGACAAAGCTAGTAATTACTGTTACAGCTAATTTCCTAAAGCATGTAGAGCAAGACTTAAGTTAGCATGCTTGCTTTGTTTTTATATTGTACAATCATTAGGATAACACCCAATTAAATTCAAATATTATATATACAGGTTAAACCATGCCTATATAAATTGTTTAAAGATGTCAATCTTATTTACAAAGCTTGTATTAACAACAATACAAACAAAGCAAGCAAGCCAACTAAAGTTTTACTTTACATTCATTAGGAAATCAGCTGTAAAGGTCACTGAACGTGCACAATGCTTGTTCTTTATCTATTATGGTCTTTAATTTTAACCGTTTGAATTCAATCCGCTCAGCTCAAGTGATATCATCAGCACACGTTTGTTTCTAGATTTGAACTGCTTTATTTTAACAACATTGGACCAATCATTGCATCTTTGTTTGATATTCAGGAATCCAAAGCCTCGATAGAAAACAGCTAAATTGTTAAATCAAAGGTTTAATTTCTATTGACGCGTACTTTATACAGTTGCATTGTTTAACACAATAAACCGTGATAGACACTTTTGTAATGTTTTGTACTCGCAGTATAGGGTTCATATATTTTAGAAAATATGGCGACTAGACGGAGAGTGTTTATATATATGTAGATATAACGAAATATACATATGGATAAATTGATATGTCTTTTTATTATTGTTTCCTCTTTAAACTCCGCCACATCACAAGGTATAGTATAATATATATCAGATGTCCATTCAAACTGTGAGGTTCTAATATTGAAAATTTTGATTATTTATGAATACTTAGGATTTTCTACCCAAGAAATGGATAATATCTGTTGTTTTTGTATTAATCCTTGTATCTTTGATCATTTTATTAACAGCAACTGGTCCGATGCCACTGCTGGTGGATTTTTCTGTGAGGGTAAAACCGGCCAAGCAGTCAGCACTTCAGTGTTGACATGAATTATCATTAATATGATCACAATTTGGCAAAACCATTCTTTTTGCTCCTCAATGCTCTTCAACTTCAATTGTTTTTTTTTTTAACTTTTTCGATTCGAGCGTTACTGCATAATGAGTCTGTTGCAGCCGAAACGAGCGTATCGTGTACAGAACTTTGATCCTGGTATCTATGACGAGTTTATCTAGTACAACGGCTGGGTCGATGCCACTGCTGGAGGAGTTTACATCCAACAGTATCACCTCACCAGCCCAGCAGTCAGCACTTCATTGTTGACCATAATTATTATCTATATGGTTATAATTTGGCAAACCATTTTGGAAGTTTCTTTACTACAACTGGGCGATGCCACTGCTTGTGGAGATTCCATCCGAGGGTATCAACAGTCCAGATTTCAGCACTTCAGTGTTGAAACGATTCACATTAAAAGTGTCATAGTTTGGCAAAACCTTTCGGAATTTTTGGTCCTCAATGCTCTTCAGCTCCTTACTTTACGTGGCCTTTTCATCTTTTTGTTTCGATCGTTTCGGATGAGTCTCCTGTACACGAAACGAGCAGCTGGCGTGCATAATTTTAATCCTCCCCCTTCCCAGGTAAAAAAGGATATGTCCCTAAATGCTCTTACATGTTGTACTTTATTTGGCCTTTTAATTTTTTTTTACCAATACACTGGTCTTTTCCCGGTCACACTTTGTTGCAGCATCAAGTCTAGCTATCATGGACATGTGTTGTGTTTATTTTTGTTAGCTGATATAAAAAAGATGTGGTATGATTGCCGATTAGACAACTTTCCCCAAGAGACCAAATGGCACAGAAATTAACAACTATAGGTCACCGTTTGTTTTCTTTTGTTTTCTTTTGTTGTTGATTGCCTTTATTTGTTCGTTGTTGCCTGGCTTTGTGTGTTCGTTGTTGTTTGTTGTTGCACGTTCATGGTGCATGTTCATTGTGGTTGTCTTTTTTGTTATTGTTAGTTTGTTTTCACAACACCTTTAAGCTATTTAAAAAGAAGATGTGGTATGATTGCCAATGAGACAACTCAGCTACGCAGTTACTGACAGCTTGTTCAAAGCCAATAACAACTAATAAAAAAATCAAGCATCTAAGACTAAATTCTTACCAAGATTTCTGTAAATCAGTGTTGATTGAGACCCACTGGAAAGAAATGCACCACTATTATTCTGTGTAACAGATTGTCATTGTTGCGTCAACCAGATTGATTTCTTGTTTTACTTCATTTGAATTTTAAAAGTGTAAGAAAAATTGATTTCTTGTCCAATAATACCGTGTGTTGCACTTATAAACATTTCTTTCTGTTTTTATAACATGCTAAATGTTTATAATTACATGATTGTATAAATATACATTCAAACCTTACATGAATTGCATTTATTTCAAACGTGCCAGAAAACATGCATAATATTCGAATAAGCTGACATTAATTCAAGTGAAACAGGGATGGGGATATACAAAGTACTATAAAAGAAAAGTTAGAGTATCTATACTAATAAACGAGAAGACCTCATTTTGTGTGTCGCTTCTCTTCCTTCTACAATAAATTAATCATCATGCCTCTGTGTTCTATATAGGTATAGTCGCATTTGTCATCTTTTCCTATGATTATTCAGTTTGGGTTATTTTGGGAGGAAAACGAAAATAAAGGTGTCAGACCACCAATTAAAAATCCCTATCTGTTCAACCAAATCTTGCAATTTTCACAGCTATCTAAATATTTTACCTTAAGTTTAACTTCAAGGAAACCAGGTATATAACCTTAATTGTACATGTATCACCTTTCTGCATGCCAATTTTCAACCAATGTTTAAAGTCTTATATGGAATTTCTGATCTTGAAAACACAGGTACCTACCAAAATTACTCCCGGTTTTCTGGAAATCTTAAATTAGTGTACTATGTAGCGCATTTATCCTGATTTTTTAACGCAAACTCATAGACAAGTGAATTTTGACTCAAAATGGTCTAAATATATTTTCCTTTCACCAAAAGTTTCATTTCTGCATATTTGTTGGTTAGTTTAAGTAAACAATGACATCAAAAGCACTATTTTGTGTCAGAGTACATGGGCGGATCCAGGATTTTCGGAAAGGGTAAAGGGTGGGCGAATTAAATTTTTGACCTTTTTAGGCTAAAAAACATAAAATAAGTGTACAATGAACTTTTTACACGGTTCCTGAAGTTGGGCATGCATATTTTATAGTTGCTGTAAAGTGTAAGGGTCGGACATTTTTGATGCCGTATAAAATGATTGGATTATAAAATGATTGGATAGATCGAAAGCTATGTACTAATATAATTGATGTGGGAGTTGGCACTAAAAAATGGACATGGAAATTTCTCGTTTGTTTATTTAGTAAAACCTCACAATTTATTTGTTGTAAACAAGATAGACGTCGGGCTATCGATGAAAATTACAATAGACCGACACGAGATAAGAAAAAAAAAACAATTTTTGTCCAAATGTTTGGTTGAAATGTTTCAGCCAACAAGGGAAGTGAGGGTTCCAAATTAACCAAAGTCTACGAATGAGTCTGAAAGGACAACGAATTTATGAATGACGGTCGACAAATGGAGACATAATGGCCACACCAAGCAGGCAGGTTGCAGTCGGGCCTTGAAAAAAGTATTCAATATATCAGTTCGGCGAAACAAATATTCCGGTCAGATATGGGATTTACATGCAAACCCCGTTATAAAAAAATAGCACCCGTTTATTATTCATCATGTTCATTTTATGCTAAATAATTATGTTTGAAATTTTTGTTTCTTATAGCAAATAAGTGGACAAAATTATTGTTTTCAATCCAGATATATACGACCAGAATTTTTGATTAAGACAAAAATCAGGGAAATATTTTTTCTCTCAAACTTCTCAGATCATTGCCTCCTCAAATCAAATAGTTCATACCTTTAAAAGACATAAAATCTATCTAGAGCTTACTGACTGGGGATCATTATTCACTGGGGCCTTTGGGATTAAACATGTTTTCGTAGATACATAATATTGCTATGGAACTTTCACGAGAGTGTAATAGAGTATTACTTTCTGTTTGGTGGAATTATGAAATAGAAGTCAGTACGTTCTTGATCAATCCTTTGTTGCTTTGAAGGTGTCATAAGCAAGTGTTACTGTAATCTGAATTTCAAAATGACTGAATGACGGCTTTTTTTTCTTCGACGCACTGGTTAACACCGCCGTAGCGAATCACATGACGTTGACATAACCAATAATATATTACAGTAAATACGAGCAAAAAGTATAGTTATAAGTTAAGAAATGTCGCATAAAAACAAAATACACGGGAAATGGCAAATTTCACGAAGTCTTCCGCCTGATTAATATTTTTTACAAAAAAAAAAAAATAAATCCAAGTCAGTACGCCCTCTACGCCCCCCTCTGGATCCGCAACTGACTCTCAATAAGAGACCAAATGACACAGCCTTGAAATTAACAACTATATATACAGGTCACCGTACGGCCTTCAACAATGACCAAAGCATAGTCAGCTATACAAGGCCCTCAAATGACAAATGTAAAACAATTCAAACGAGAAAACCAACGGCCTATAATTAATGTACATAAAATGAACGAAAAACAAATCTTTAATACACCAACAAACGACAACCACTGAATTACAGGCTCCTGACTTTATGTATGCTTATCTTTATTTTTTTCAGAATGTTCTTCTGTAACCCCGGCTGATGTAATTTTTGTGATAGATGAATCCAGTAGCGTTGGGCAGACGCACTTTACTGACACAATAAATGCCCTTTCAACTACAGTCGACAATTTAGCAATAGGTGAGAATGACATTAGAGTAGGATTTGTTCTGTTTCATGCAAATTTATCTTCTCGAAGCATCTCATATTTGAACACCAGTTTCGACAAAATTGTGATCAAGAGCGCACTCTCTAGTGCTAGCTATGCTGCAGGGAATGATACAGATATTGCCAGTGCGTTAGATTTTACCTGCCAGACGATGTTTGTGCCAAACATGGGTGAAAGGTCATCTGCTCAGAATTATCTTGTTCTCTTGTCTGATGGTATAACAGATGCCACTCAGGCCAAAACATCTGGTATTACATGCAGAAGCGAGGGAATTACCATAATTACTGTTGGAATAGGCGGTACATCCAATGGGCACCTAGTTCTAAAGGATTTGGCAGATTACTATACATATCCAGACCACTACTTAAACACAACATACGCTGAACTAGGAACAACACTACCAGTACTCGTCACATCTGTAGTTAACTGTAGTTCTTCAGGTAAGTCAGCATAACAAGTCACAGAATAACTCATCCATACTGAACAATGTGCCTGCAAGTTGCCAGTTCTATTTAGAATTACTGAAACATCTTAATATTATCAGAGACCGTGTACATATATCTCTGATATTATCATTAAATTTTATATTGGTCGGCTGAAATGGCATGAGCTAAAATCCTGAACTTGTGTTGGTTTCAGCAGATGACAGTTTTCTAGGGATATCATAATCAAATCCAAAATAGAGAAAGGTACCTTACTCCAATAAAACGCGGACGTCATCGAAAACACCAATCGTCGATTATTTTTTTTTTGGCTGTAGCAGAATTTAATTAAATCAAGTGCATTTCAAGCGCATTTGATTTTGCTATTATGATAACATCCGTAATTGAACTTGTGTATAAATCAATAGAAAAATGCATAGATGGACGTTCGGACGGACACACAAACAAATACTTGTTCACTTTACCAGAGACATATTGTATATATATCTCTAGCTAGCCTGCGTTTTAACTAAAAAAATACACAGAAAATTTCTAATCTTTAGCAAATTGAAAAAGTAAAAGTTATCAACTGCAAAAAAGTAAATAAAAAAAAAAAGACGCAAACATTAAAAAATTAAATGCAATATAAACTTTCACCATTGTATCAAGGATTTGTATTATATATATGTCTCTGATTTTATGTATTATTAAAATTCCCGAATCTACACTTATATTTTTCATTTGTGTTTGTTTTTCTGCATCAGATACGAGGAGGATTGTTAGAGCTTTTAAGATCACAATCCTAGAGCATCGTCCCTTGGTGTCTGTTGCAGCTAAACAATCATTTATTTTATATTTTATATTTTATATTTATACATTTTCAGCAAAATATTATAAAATCAAGTGAGAAAAAAAAAGTAAACAAATAAATGGGGTTTGCCACATCTCTGGAGTAGCAACTCTCAAATACTTTTTTATTTAACAAATAATACCTGTATGACTATTTCAATAGTTTATTTTACAATGTTATGTAAAATACTGTATGTTGTATCAATCATATATATGTTATGTGTATATGCCCCCCTGGGGACCTAATTTGGAAAATAAAATTTATCTTATCTTATCTTATATTACACCTGGAAATTAACGGGTGAAGACATTTTTATCATGTCATCAATGGTAATTAATTGACGAAAAAATAGTAGATAAAAAACTTTTATATGAAGAAAACATTTTCATTATAGAAAATCGTATATACATTTGTTTAATGTTGCTTGGAAACATAACGCTTTTCGCTTGGAGTGAACACCTTTTCCGCTAAATCAACCAATCGAACGATTGTTTACATTTAATAGTCGGTTTTATATAAGCATGCGAATCACCCAAGCAAAACAGATACACGGGGTAGAAGGAAGAGAAAAGCCGTCCGTTACATGGGGACTACGTTAAATATTATTTTGGAGTGTCGATCGTTTTCGAAAACATGTAAACTTACAGAAGGAATTTCGTTTTGAGATGTAGTTTTGTATAAGTAGAACTTCGTGTATATTTGTGTGTTGTGACTTCAATTTGGATTTTTACACCGTACAATGGTGTTTTCGATCAGTGTCAAAAGAGAAATATTTTCAGTCGTTATATGTTTATTATTAATTGGTAAGTTATCAATTATCAAGTTAAGTACAAAGTGCATTATTTGAAAATTAAAACTTGGGTGTTGAAAGACATAAAATTATATCTATGCCACTGAAATTTTATAACATATCATGCTTGGGGTGGGGGTATAGGTTCTTCACTGATTTTATCATTTATGATTTACAATAGGCCCTTTACAATATTATTCTAAAATAAATATATTTGTATAACAGCATGCAAAAAGATTTTACAATTCATATACTTTTATGTTTTATATGAAAACAGAAAAATATTCCAATACTATCTTTTTTTTTCTTCTCTAAATTTTTACTGGTAAATTTTATATATGACATGCCTTTAATATACATTGTTTTTGTACATGTACAAACAATGTATACTATCTGAACAATATATCTAACAATATATATGTTCCTGATACCAGAGACATATAATTGTATTATATGTCTCTGCTGATACTATATAAAAAAATATGAATTTTGGTGAACCATTTGGGTTGCAAAATCACCAGGAGTAAGGGGTGTTATACAAATAATGTGAATACACAGAACCGCAATCCAATCCATCTTTTGCTTCCCTGTTTCAATATCTGTTGTAAAAATTTGTATAATCACAGATTGCGTAGAAAAAACATCAGGTACATGTATTATACATAATAACTGAAATGAAGAAACAGTTTGGTTTTAATATAATTATAAATGAAAATGAATGAAAATAGATTTTTTTATTTCATAAGATCATATATTATTGAAACATCAGTATAAAAATTCATTTAAAGATAAGTTTATTAAAATGTTTTAGACGCAATCTATAAAAAATGTTAAAGTAAGCACAATATATCAAAATGATAACCTTTGTGTATTGAAATGTTAGACACAATACATGTATATTAAAATGTTACAAAATTATTTAAAATGTTCAGGGCAATATTTTAAAACATTTTTTTTTATATTCTTAATTTGGATGGCATTGTCTATTGCACATTTTGCCCTGCTTTTATACAGGCACATCTATTTGATCTATTTGATTCAAATTTATGATGCCACATATTGTCATACAGTGTCCCGTTTAATGCCAGAATGGTACAATGTACATTGTAGCTTTGATTTTTTTACAACCATTATCCTGCAAAAATGTAGCATGTGTAATTGCCATATCTTTTATATCAGCATATGCACATTCAACACTTCCTTAACTTTGAGAGCATCTGACATGTCTTCCAATGAACAATTTTACACTCTGGCTTAAAATCCTTTAATTGAGAAATAATACTATCAGTACATTCAGCTTCATTGTCACCCTGTAAAAATGTTTGGGGCACCAAAAAGAAGAAATATATGTCATGGTCAGGAATGTACATTCTACAACCTCTGCTGTCCGTTTTGATTTCAAAGGCCAACAAACCACAAAGTTTGTTTTATGATGTTCGTAATATCATCGTCACATATTAAAGCTGCTGTTTCTGATAATTTTCTGTGTGTCACCACATGAAAGGATTTCATAGCTGCAAAAGTTGCGATACATTGTGAATCACAATAGAAATGCAAAAACAATTTTTCAAGATAGGGAAAGGTAAACAAGCTTTACTTTTCCTGCAATTTATTTTATTTGTTTTTCAATCAAAATGAGGGAAGAGCTTATCCCTTCTTCACCTCACCCAACATACATTTGTAATCCATGCCCACCTGTCCCTCTCCCCTCCTATGTCAATGAATAATGCTGTAAAGAGAGTAAAACATGTACATATATATATGAAATATAGATAAAATATATATAGAGTGAGGAAATTGGGAATGTGTCAAAAAGCAAACAAGCTGTATGTGATTCTTCACCTCACCCAACATACATTTGTAATACATGCCTACCTGTCCCTCTCCCCTCCTATGTCAATAAATAATGCTGTGAAGAGAGTGAAACATGTACATATATATATATGAAATATAGATAAAATATATATAGAGAGAAGAAATTGGGAATGTGTCAAAAAGCAAACAAGCTGTATGTGATTCTTCACCTCACCCAACATACATTTGTAATACATGCCTACCTGTCCCTCTCCCCTCCTATGTCAATAAATAATGCTGTGAAGAGAGTGAAACATGTACATATATATATATGAAATATAGATAAAATATATATAGAGAGAAGAAATTGGGAATGTGTCAAAAACCAAACAAGCTGTATGTGATTCTTCACCTCACCCAACATACATTTGTAATACATGCCTACCTGTCCCTCTCCCCTCCTATGTCAATAAATAATGCTGTAAAGAGAGTGAAACATGTACATATATACAAGTAGGGACTCCCCTTTAAGCACCGACTCTTGGTGCTTTCTGCAGATAAGTCATATTAAATATCCTTTATTAAATAAACTTTGTTATTTGCAGTATACCTCATAGTCAAATGTGGGAGTGCTTAATTGCTTTGTTTTTTATTGGGTTCTTTTTGTATTTTTTTGTATTTTTTTTTTTTATATATTGACATTTCTCTGCACAAACTACTAATGCCTCATGTTTGTCTTCTCAAAGTGAAGATACACTTACCGGGTGCACTTGAGTCATTTTCAACATAGTATTCATTGAATAATAATACATTGCTACTATTTTGTTGAGTGTATTTTCTGTGTTATATTATTTTATTTTATTATTTTTATAACACTTGTTACATATCTTTAATGTGTGTGTATTGCATATGTTATTGTTTATAATAATATTGTCTGTATCATATGCCCTCCTGGGGCCCTAATTTGGTAAATAAAAATATTCTATTCTATTCTATTCTATATGAAATATAGATAAAATATATATAGAGAGAAGAAATTGGGAATGTGTCAAAAACCAAACAAGCTGTATGTGATTCTTCACCTCACCCAACATACATTTGTAATCCATGCCTACCTGTCCCTCTCCCCTCCTATGTCAATAAATAATGCTGTAAAGAGAGTGAAACATGTACATATATATATGAAATATAGATAAAATATATATAGAGAGAAGAAATTGGGAATGTGTCAAAAAGCAAACAAGCTGTATGTGATTCTTCACCTCACCCAACATACATTTGTAATACATGCCTACCTGTCCCTCTCCCCTCCTATGTCAATAAATAATGCTGTGAAGAGAGTGAAAAATGTACATATATATATATATGAAATATAGATAAAATATATATAGAGAGAGGAAATTGGGAATGTGTCAAAAAGCAAACAAGCTGTATGTGATTCTTCACCTCACCCAACATACATTTGTAATACATGCCTACCTGTCCCTCTCCCCTCCTATGTCAATAAATAATGCTGTAAAGAGAGTAAAACATGTACATATATCTATATATATATATGAAATATAGATAAAATATATATAGAGTGAGGAAATTGGGAATGTGTCAAAGAGCAAACAAGCTGTATGTGATTCTTCACCTCACCCAACATACATTTGTAATACATGCCTACCTGTCCCTCTCCCCTCCTATGTCAATAAATAATGCTGTAAAGAGAGTGAAACATGTACATATATATATGAAATATAGATAAAATATATATAGAGTGAGGAAATTGGGAATGTGTCAAAAACCAACAAGCTGTATGTGATTCTTCACCTCACCCAACATACATTTGTAATACATGCCTACCTGTCCCTCTCCCCTCCTATGTCAATAAATAATGCTGTAAAGAGAGTAAAACATGTACATATATATATATGAAATATAGATAAAATATATATAGAGAGAGGAAATTGGGAATGTGTCAAAAAGCAAACAAGCTGTATGTGATTCTTCACCTCACCCAACATACATTTGTAATACATGCCTACATAAAATGTACCTGTCCCTCTCCCCTCCTATGTCAATAAATAATGCTGTAAAGAGAGTGAAACATGTACATATATATATGAAATATAGATAAAATATATATAGAGAGAGGAAATTGGTAATGTGTCAAAGAACCAACAAGCTGTATGTGATTTGTTTTGTCTACATACATGTACATGCTGTCTACATACGGTCTACATACATGTACATGCTGTCTACATACCGTATACATAGTACATACATGTACATACTGTCTACATACATGTACATACTGTCTACATACATGTACATGTATGTCTGATTTGAAAGTACAAAAGTAGCTAACAGCCTAACATGGCTTAGCCCAAAAAAGTTTTCATTTATTTTTAATGCTGCAATAGAATAATTCTACAATGTATGTTGTGGTTTTTCTTCAATTTAGAAACATTTTAAAAGCTAGATACATTGTGCATTTATGTCCTTCAATGTTTAACAAAATGACATGTTAAATTTTTTATTTGCAAAGTTGTACCTCAAGTAAATGTAATTTTAATTTCTTTTATATATATACATTGTATTTGTTTAGTATAATGACAATAATGCTTCTACTTTATAGTTTTAGTATGGTAAATCCATTTTAATATATACAGTAACACTTAACAGGTTTTCAAGGCTTGTTGTTACCAATTTACATGTACATGTATATACATGTACTGAAAAAACACCATTATACATGTAAGCTGCATTATTTAAAAATCATATAATAAAATATATTATAAAAAACAAAGTAAAATACGTAAAATTTAATTATGTAACTAATGCAGCTTTTTCTTTACCCGTTTTAATACAAGCCTCTTTTTTAAAAACTAAATTCCACTTTTGTGTTCAACGTGCATGGTTATAAGACAATGCAACATTCAGAAGCTTGACATTCTAGTAAACAAACACTAGTTTTTAGACTTAAAATGTAAAGTGAACTACAATGTAAATGTACAACTAAATCGATTATTTGGAGACAACATGTAATGGAAAATTATTTCCCTTATCGAATTAACTTTATTGCAATTTGAAAGTCACCATTGACACTCTTATGAACGTTGCTCCTTCTATTTTTTTCCTTTAACACCTGATCTCAGTTTTACTGTATTATGATACAACATAAATCTGAAAAGAATGAAGGTTTTATGATATAGAATAAGATGGATATGATAACCGGTTACATACCAATGAGACAACTTTCCTCAAATGGCAAAATAACACAGAAATTAACAAATATAGGTCACTGTACCTCCTTCAGCAATGAGTAAAATCCATACTGCAAATTTAGCTATAAATGGCCATGAAATGTCAAACGTAAAACAATTGAACAATAAAAATAAAAGCCTGATTTACATGTATGAACATAATAGTGAACGATATGGAGCAACAAATGACAACCATTGAGTATCAGCCTCCTTCTTTTAACAATCGATCTCAGTAGTTCTAGGTAGTACTGTATTAATAATTAAGATGGTACCCAACACTTTGACTAAAATTAATTTGACTCGTTTAATTTTCTTAAAATTTTGACAAAGTATTTACTTTGACCCTTTGACAAAAATATAAAAATTTCAAAAAATTTGAACCAAGCGTTTTATCAGAAAAATTACACTGGTTATATAGTAGTTTGATGAACACTTATTTTGATCAAAGAAAAGCTTGATATTCCCTTAACAACACAACGTAATCAAAATGTTTAGCTGATTTTACAGAGTTATCTCCCTGTAGTGTTAGGTACCACCTTAAACAACATAAATTTGAAATAAATGAAGAAAAGCAAGATTTTATGATATGTTCTGATTATTCATTGTAGATATAGTTACAGCACAATCATGTAACTGTACTGAGTGTGATACAAACTGCCCAGGAAGTGGAATAGCAGCATCATGTTCAGCTGGGTCTTACTTTTCTACAGATGGCAATTGTGAAATATGTCCCCAAGGATATTAGTAAGTATTCTTTCAGTAATTTCTATAGATTGATTGGTTGGTGTTTAACGCCACTTTCAATACTATAAATTGTGTTTTTTGGTTGCGGTCAATTTTAATGGCAGGAGAGAACCACCATAACCTTCTTTGTGTAATTTCTATTGAAAGTTGTCATGTGTTTTAAAACTTAATATACATTTGTACATTTGTATATTGAACTTTCTCTCTTTTCCATATCTGCATTTATAGACATACATTTGTAATACAATGTATATACATACATAATAAGAATATTGCAACTGGAAAATGATATTATATTCATTGTGATAAATTTACTCCTTTAACACATAAGAAAGTACAGAATTCTGCTATATAAAGTGAACAAAAATAAAGCCTGCAATTGCTCTACAAAATATTTGTTTTCTGTGTATTCAGTGCTTTTTGGTATTTTGACATTTTTGGTACATCCACTGTATTCAGAATGAACTTAAACATTATGTACATGTAGCACTGGAGGTCTTTCAGGATGTGTATTTTGTTGGTCATTCGACTTTCAAGGACCCAGCTGCTATTGCACATTGTACATATAGCACTAGTACAATGTACATGTACAATAGCATGGTTCTTAAAAGACTCTGATATTGTACAGAAGGCCTTACTTATGTGTGGTCTTACTGTTACATGTAGCTTGTTTAAGATATTTTGTAACTTTATCATGCCTAATTACTTTCTATAATATTACAAATGTTTTTTTCTTTACAATTTTATCAGTAACAAATAGCTGTATGTTTGTATTTATTTAAATTTATATACATGTCATAACACCCATAGTAATATATTACTTCCTGATTCAAATCACGTTCTCAAAATATGCAAACGCTTGATTAAACAATTTTTACATTTAAATGAAATTTAACACACCTGAACATTTGTTTTTAAACCAAATTTGAGAAATCAAAATCAATTATTGTTTCCCATTATGGAACTGTTTCCTGAATGGTTTTCATTGTAATTTTAGCTATTTGAGCTTTATTTTTATTGATATCCCATTATAAAACAATGTGAAGAACTATTGATATAAAAACCTATAAAGTTTTAATTAATCACTGCAGTAGTCTTTACCTGAGCTATTATTTAGAATGCATCAATTACTTTTGTTGACATTAGCATACAGGTAGATGACTTTTCATCATTCAGTTTATGACATGCTTTTAGCATATATGTAAACAATCATCAATATCTCAAATCTCCCTATTGAAATTTTTATAACAATCATCTGGTTTTTTGAAGAACTTAACCTTTCTTGACATTCGTGAATATGACATAATTTCAACATGTTACGCAAACAATTATCTAGTCTTGAATTTTTGAAGAATGAACTGTATATATAGTTACGGTAATACATTCTTCCCAATCCTTATTAAAGCATTCAAACATTTCATTTGTAAATTTTCTGAAATGGAGATAAACAATTTGATAAGGAATAATGCAACTGAAAAGAATTCTGTTGTTGCATAAAAACTGTAAATTGGCAAAGTAATTTGGGGAGGGAACAGGGTAATTGTGCACACTGTCATCAAGTTTCCTTGCAGTGTCTTTTATAGATACTAGAACACACCTGTGATATCGCGGGTTTGTGACTGAATTAAAGTATATAAATATGCGTAAGCCTGATTTTAGTATTGGTATTCAGTGCTCTAGCTAGAATTCAAAAGGGGCAGGGTGCCAGGGGAGGGCAGGGCACTTTTTTATGATAGGAGAAGGCACTGCTCATTTTTTGTTTTGATTATTTATTCTATAAAATTTGCATAAGAAAAGTCATTCATACTATATCATGTTCATAATACATGGCAATACACATTCATACTATTAACTAAAAGAGGCAAAATAAACTTACTATTCTCCCCACCCCCTCTGCTTCCAAAAGAAAGAACATAAACTAAACATCTCATAGTTTACCATACATGTACATGACAGAGAAGTTGTATTTCAAAATGTCATCTAGAGCTTGGCCCTCAAAACCTGTTTTTATTGTTCGTGTATAAGAATATATTATTTAGTATAGCTTCATCAAGTTGATTTGTGATGAGAGTATTACTGCACACTTCCATTTTAGTAACATGACAGGTTGGACATCATTTAAACAATATGTAGTTCATATTTCTTTATTGACAATAAATAAAACATGGATTGCCAAAAGTATGATTATCAAAAATAAATTGCAATATATTTTTTTTTGTATGTTCAAAGACAGTTAATATCCTTAAGGTAACATTCTTATATAATTTTGTATTCAACTGGTTATTTTTTCCTATTTTTAGTACTAGATAATATTTTAGGGGCACAATTTTGTAATAAGCATTTTCAGGGGAAATAACTCCAAAATTAATTCCATGTTTACGTCTGCTTGTCGCTCACAAGTTGAGATGTACGATGTTTCTGTGTCAGAAGGCATAGTTTTATTTTGATTACTTCAATTCAATTCTAAATTCATGAAAGTCTTCATTCGCACACACTTTCATTGTGACTTGAAGATCGAAAGAAAATGCCGACACATTCATCATATTTATGACAAAAAGGTACATTGTCTTAATTAAATTACCTAGTAATTAACACCTTTAATTGAAGTCTTATCCACAATAATTGATTGTAATAACATGATAAACCTCATTACCTGGGGGCAATCACCAGGTGTCATATTTGTAATTCAACTTCTGATAAGAAATCGATGAAACAAAGGCAATTTTACCAAAACGGCACAAGGGTTTTTTTGGAAAACGGCGTCAGGGCAGAAGGGCGCGACTGAGGGCACACAGGGCGCGGCTGAGGGCACACAGGGCGCGGCTGAGGGCACCCAGGGCGCGGCGCCCTTCTATTTTGGGCTAACGAGACCACTGGTATTGCCATCTGATAAAGTCATGCCGATTAAAAGATGTACAGTTTTCTCTTATTTCAAAATCTTTCTGTTTGAACCCGTCTACCTGAAACTTATCAATTATTGGTAATGTTAATTATTTGGAAAACAAATGGGCCTGGAATGGAGTATTTTTTAATAAACAGCATTGTCCTGTTTTAGTTATAAATAAAGTTGAATTCTTTGATTCCATGTTTTACGTCATGCCAGCAAACAAATTAAAGACAGTATCTATACGCCTTATTTTAAGTCCAGATTTAGTATTCGTATTGTCATCTTCGAAAGTCATACTTTAATTAAAATACTACAATCGGGAACAATGGGACAATGATTGAAATTAGTAGTGTCAAGCCTGTGATTATGACCCGTGAATATAGCAAAATTTTAAGTAAACCGTTTGGTGGTGTGCCTGTCAGTTACAGGACATACAGATAAGGTAATAGGTAACATATGAATATACTATTGGTATCAGTATCAGATTCGACCCGGAACTTGTTAATTATTGGCAATATTAATTATGTGGAAAACAAAAGGGTCTGGAGTGGTGTAATTTTTAATCAACACTGGCATTGTCCTATATTAGCTATATATAAAGTAAATTCTTTGATTTGTCCTTTTTACCCCATGAGGGCTGACAAATTGGACCTCGTTATTTTTAGTATTATAGATGTGGAAAGGATAATCAAAATTGGCAGTTGTGTAGCTAGAGGACTTAAAAATTGGGGTTGCAGCAGGAACAGTATACATTTGTACATGTATTGACCAGAAAATTGCACTAAATCTAAAATTTTATGGCCATATATAAAGGACTGGACCTGCCACCAAGATTCACCAGTCTTTGATTTGATTTTCTTAGAATTTGGAGTGTAGTGGGCTTTTTCTTTTCATGTCTTATTTTCAGGGTTGAATTACATATCATGGTTTTTGTATGTGGCCTGCATCATTTTTTTTTTATTTGTACTTTTACATGTAGCTGTGTAATGATTGGTAATGATTAGTAATTAGATATAACTTTTTGTTCTCTCCTGTATGCATGTATGACCTGTATTTGAAGCTTGTTTCTTTGTCAATGTTCCACAATGTTCTTGCACATGTCAGAGTGGGTATATTGTTTATATGATGCTCTTTAGCATACATGATTAATTTTTTTGTCATGTCATTGTCATTTCAATGTGGACTTATAATTATGAGTTTGAATATCCCATCAGTATCTTTTGCCTCTCTTCAGGGTTCTCGCTAAGGATTTTTGAAGGCGAGTCCAGGGACTCATCATTTTTGGCCATGATGAGGCCAACATCTAGAAGAAAATAATTTATTGCAATATAATGTAATATCCTAATAGAGCAATGAAATGACATTAAATTCAGATCACTTTTAAACTTTTGCTATAAAATGATGATATTTGTGTTTAACTGTGTTCAGTTTATATACAATATTTCAATCTTGATTCATCTGTGGACTCATCAGTTTTGAAAATGGTGATTCCAGACAGATTTTGATGAGTCCAGGACTTATGGACTCGCCTTAGTGAGAACCCTGTCTCTTTAAGAATATAGATTGGATGTGCTGTAAATCAGACAGTTGAAATTCGATCAGTTCTTTCAGGAAATATTTTACATCACATCCTATTACAGTTGACTAAGTCAAAGAGAGTTTTAATTGTAAACTAGACTAAGGTTTTAACTTTGCTTCAATGTTTACATCTTTATTCAGGTTAATCATGCTTGGAAGCAATTCTATTCCTTTATATATGTTTCAGTTCAATAGTCATAATCACTACAGCATGGTTAATGATCAATTAATTTATAATTGTGGAATTTTGTTTACGAGTATGTTAACATTTGTAAGTTCTTTTCATCATCATGTATATATTCAGTTTCCATTCTCAATTTTATGTATATACCTACATACATGTATAAATTGACACCACTGATCTTCATTGCTGTAATATGAATAATGAATTTTTTAGTTTTAATGTAGGCCAGGGTACCGTGTCATACTTTACATTTAGGTACAAAAATATATGTTGCTCAAAACCATGTCATTGGGACTACATATATATCCGGTAGTTGTCTCATTCTCAATCATACACTGTGCAACCTATCCATATTTTATATTCTGTATGTATTGAATAATTGATGTTTGTTCTGCAGTGGTTCATTTGCATAATAGCAGCTAGTGCATTTCAAAGTGAACCTAAATCAGGCTGTTTAGTCTTCTTGTTTAAATGGTTTTACATTTGTCATTTGGATGTCTCTTATAGCTTTCTATGCTGTATGGGTGTTTGTCATTGTTTGCCTGTAGTTGCTAACTTCTATGTCATTTGGTCTCTGGTTGAAAATTGTCTCATTTGCAATACAATTAACGGTACCAATTTTGTTGCACCAGATGCGCATTTCGACAATACATGTCTCTTCAGTGATGCTTGTGACCAAAATATTTGAAATCCAACGCTTATATAAAAGATGAAGAGCTATAATCGAAAAGGTCCAAAAAGTATAGCCAAATACGTAAAAGGAATCAGAGCTTTGCATGAGGGAGATACATGTACATTCCTTAATTTATAATAATTTCTATCATTTTGCAAATTGCAATCATACCACATCTTATTTTTGTACTGTTTATGTCAATTTATTGAGTCAAGATTAACTATTAAAAAAATCACCAAAAGATCACATGTTATAACACTGATGACCCTAGTAGAACTCTAGAAAAAATCAATATGTGGCACCCATGAGAATGGTAATGTATATGAAGGCATCATTCTCATTTATTCCTATAAAGGTTTGTTTGCTTTAGCTAGCTATGATAATTGCTTTATTAGTCTCTTTGTCCTTTGGTAACTAGTAGTTATCTCTAAATAGAAAATTGTAAAGTAATCCATCATTCAAAGTATGTTGAGCTGGAGTGAAAAAAGATAAGTGGGTTAAAAATAACCATTTTCAAATAGGAATGATACAACTTACATAATTGATGGTTTTGAAAAGCCACAGTTCATATGTCTCCCCGATAACATGATTTATGTAGAATAAAAGTATTGTTATTTTTTGTATACATGTACATGTACATGTATGTCAGTAGAACAGCAAACTAGCAACATATTTATATATAAGAATGATATTTTGAGGTCAATACCTAGACTCTTGTACACTAAAGGGCTAAATAAAATGAAACATTCCCTGTAGGTCTTCTAAAAAATTTATCAACTGCCTTGATGGTCTCATAGTGGTGTGCTCAACTCTATTAAGCAGAGGCTGATTTAAGGGGGAGCCCAAATGGCCTGGCCCCCCTTTTATGGGGAAAATTTGGTTGATTATTTAGGAAATAACTGAAGCATGATTGGAGTGGGCCCCCTCATGGGCAGTCAGTGGGCCCCAACTTATGAAATTTTCTCGATCCACAACTGAGGGAGGTTTGATCAAGTCAAACCAAAGACAGTACAATTGGTCTTCTTTTCCTAGCTTAATACATTAAGAGTAAGAGCAAATATGGTTGGCATGAATTCAGAATTATATGTCTGGATAGAGTGACATATCCTCATATAAAATGCTTAAAATGTGATCGTGAATTAGCATATTAAACTCGATCTTTAAAGTAAAAAGCAGAGTTCTGATTATCAATCTATCCATCAAACATATAAGTCAGTGACAACATGACCATGAAAAAAGTATCGAAAGTACAAATTATATACAGATTTCGACGCATATTTAATTTAATATTTGAACCGAGGTTTCCGAAAGATGTTGTCCCTACTCTCCTGATATATGCATGTGTATATCAACCTCTCAACTCAAAACATAAACCATAATTTAATCAAAAGGTGGAAATTTTAAAAAGCAGTGTCTAAATTTGTCAAGCAATTACTAAAACCCAATTTGCATACAATTACAGGTATATCAGTTTAATAGATATGTTCCAGACCGTATGAGTATTTGGACTGTACGCGTACGGTCTGGACCGTATGCGTACTTTTTCGAAATACTTATACGGTCGGACCGTAGGTGTACGGTCTGACTAATATCAAGGAGTTGGTCAATTGTACTAGATACAAATACATATAACAGATCAACATAAATTAACTCTCAAATAAATAGAAAAAAAATCAATTGTTATTGAAATAAAAACTTTATATTTTAACTATTTAAAAAATTCACGCTAATTAAATCTGTAAATCTCTAGTTTTTAGCATGTAGATCAGTAATACATAATACACTAATTGAATTATGACAATTAGCCTCACTGAAATTGAATGTGTATAATGTGGGAGGACAATTGCTTTAGAATATTTAGCAACTTTTCAAAAAAATGCTTATCGAAAGGAACATGCATTTACTGAAAAAATGTAAATATGAAAAATGTACTTTTGGTAGCGAGTGTCACTTTTGGCGAGAGTTTCAAAATAGGATTCAAATATTCAATTAAACAAATATCTAATTTAAATTGTTAGGTAGTTCATTTTATCCATCTTATTGTAATAATAACAATTTGTAAAACTAAAAATAAAGATTGTGATAAATGTTTGTATAGATGTAACCCATATGATCCAATAGCATGTATGGTCAGCTCATACTGGACCATACGCGTATACTCATACGGTCCGACCGTACGCGTATGGTCGGACCGTACGAGTATACGTATACGGTCCGGACCGTACACGTACGGTCCAAATACTCATATGGTCTGGAACAGATATACTGTGGAGTGTGGATTCATTAATTAACATGGAATACCAATTTTCATAGATTCGTGTGAAAATGTAAACCATGAATTTTAATGTTTAACAAAGTGCTAATTTTCTATAGGCTTGCACTGGCTTGTATGTATACTTTGGCAAAACAAGAAATAGAATATCAAAAAAAGTACTATTTTTCCTTAATCCACAGAATTGGTGCCCATGAATAAATGAATTTAATGTTATAAATAATACATGTAGTATAAAACATGTCATTTACATGTAATCTTGATATAGAATTAAGGTTAATCTGATCCACATGTTTATTTATGTATGAGACAGACTGTTTATTCCATAGACTTTAACAATATGGATTATCTATAAAATATTCATGTGTAGTGACCCAAGTTTCTCAACCCTTAAATACATGTACATGTATTTATTTGTTATGACTTGAATCAAAATAATAGAAAAATCAACATGTTTTGTTTACATCAACAACTTTAATCTGCTTCCTGTCTTTTAAAAAAATATGCCACCAGTTTTGATTATGTAATAAGGTTGATAGTTCACATTTGTCATGGAAAAGATTCATCAGCACTATTTAAGAGCAAACAGGTCATAAAGGACCATAAAAGGGGGAGGGAAATGGATTACCTGTAAATGACAATTTATTGAAATGGAAAGCATACAATAAGGAGCCTGATTAATATCTAAAATTTAAATAAAGCTTCATTTCCTTATGAATTCATTTTTGCATTGCTGTATAAATTTGATGTTTTGCCAGAAAATTTGGATTTTAGAATATTGATGTATACGTTTGTACTTTGTGTAATTTATAAATCAAAGAGGCCATATCATACTTGTGAAACATTAATGGTTAAAAAATATACCCATCACCACCCAAATTTCAAGCTGTAATCAGTAGGGTTGCTCATAAATTTCATTAAAAAAAATTAAAAACTCCCACATGGAAATCAGTGTAGCTGCAAGAATAATTAAGATTTTAGGCTAAATTTCGCCACACAAAATTGAAGACATTGAACCTACGTCATATGTCAATAGTTTCAAGTTTTTTTTTCATGCATGTCTCCTTTAGTGCTCAATTAAGTTAAATACAAAGTTATAATTATATATTACATGTCGTGTTCTTCATATGGCCTTATAGTACCATAGTACCATGGTACCATGATGCTATATTTTTTGTGATGATGGTATAATATTTTATAAAAGAATGTTTTATCAATGAAGTGCTATTTTCAAATCCCATGGCACCATATCAAAATACTGGGGAGAATTTTGTACATGAAGTGTTTTATTCTAGCTAATTTGTAGATTTTGGGAAGTCAGCACCTTTATTATACAAGTTCATTTTTTAACAAATTTAAATATTATGTAAGACTGTTATATCATATACATGTATATGTTTAACTGATTATAATATTTGAAGGAAATTATAAATAAAAATGGGATTATGTTTCTGAAGTGTCTAACTAATCTTTAATATATACAATGTAAATATTGGAGAATAGAACTGATTGACTTTAATTTTGATAGAAAGATAGATATAAATGATAATTTTGATGAATTGTCGCTCATTAGATGAAATTCAAGCAGCCCCTTGATCATAAGTGAGAGTAATGTAATTTAAATATACAAAAATATCTTTTTTACTTTAAGTACTATATCTTTTTGATCATTGTAACTATATCTTGTTTTTAACACTTGACTAACAGTATTTGTAGTTTGAATATGGAATCAATTATGGGTACTGGTAATTTTCTTAAATGTGACTTGCACATACAAAATTGATTGATAAAAGTGAATTGTACATATATCAAAGGATTTTGTTACTTACAGTTTTCAAATATATTCACACAGCTTTTTTATTATTGGATACTTATTACTACCCATTTTTTTCATTATATACTTTAACATTGCGATAGAATTTGTTGTATTACTTATAAGTTGACTAGTTTGAATTTAAATTAGAGCAGTTAAAATTTTAAATTGCTTAATTTTGCAAAATTTATTCTACACCTTAGTTCTTATTAAGAATTCTCACAATTTTATTTCAATAATTGTTGTGCAATTTAAAATTTTTCAAAGGCATGGTCAATATTTATTTATTCTTTTCTTTACCTTTTTTAAATAGAACTTTGTGTGAGATCCGATCATTTTCTTTTTACGTACAAGCCGTCCTTAAAAATGAAATAGTTACTGGTATAATTTCATAGGTAAATACGTCACAGGCTTGTTGTTTATACAACTGATTATTAAATCAGGGTTATACAAACAAAATATATTTACTGTTTCATAAGCCATTATTTTAATTAATTTCCTTTTCTTGTTTAGTTAGATCTTTATAAAAGTGGTATCCTTGTAAATTAGTTAAAATATTTTGACTACTCAAGCATATGTAAAAGTACTTTTTAAACAACTGATGCCTTAGACGTCATCTTTTGTACTGATATACAATGCAGCTTCTAAGGTTTTTGAGAAACAAACATATAATGAAGTTTCCGCGGAGTATCATACCCTTACTAATGGAGTAGATGATATACATTGTACTTCATTCACCTAATGTCCTTCCTTTCATTTGTTTATGTATCATTTCGATCTTCTGACTAAATTTTTTTAATTTGATAAGTATAAATTACGGGTGCCACATGTGGAGCAGGATCTGCTTACCCTTTCGGAGCACCTGAGATCACCCTAGTTTTTTGGTGGGGTTCGTGTTGTTATTCTTTAGTTTTCTATTTGTGTCATGTGTGCTGTTGTTGGTTTGTCTTTTTCATTTTTAGCCATGGCGTTGTCAGTTTGTTTGTAATTTATGAGTTTGTCTGTCCCTTTAATTGGTATCTTTCGTCCCTCTGTAGTGATTATTTGATATTAGGTCTGCTGCTTTGTTAAGTTTTATTGTTAAATTATTTTTGGATATGTTTGCCAGTCCCTTACTCTTTGATGAAGCTTTGAATTTAAAGAATAGAATTACTGATCTGAGATTTTTTTCTTAACATTTTTCTCAGATTGGATGTTTCAAAACTATTTGCTATTTGTGCTGAACCTTGATTGATTTGTACTGTATAAGGGATTTTCAGATCTACCTAGTAGTCACTTTTTGATTTAGTTGTACCATGGAAAGGATTTTCATCTTTGAGGGGCACTCAATTCCGTTCACCAAAAATGAATAAATGATGGTGAAAGTTTTTTTAAAACATCAATAAATTTATGAACCTTTATTAAATGTTATAAAACATCTACACAAGTTTTTGTATTTTTAAGAGATAATGTTTTAAGCAAAATTCAGATTTTTGTTTTCATTTTTCCAGTTTGCTTATAAATGGACAGTTTTATTTTGCAGTTTATTACTTTAAATTCACTGTCAGGGATTTTATTTAAGACATAATTAACTTTGATAAACCATCATGGAATGTTATGAGCATTTACATCTTCAAGATCAATTATAGCATATAAAGAAAAAAAATTGAATTTGAAATACTTCCCCATTTTTTACTGATGAATTGACTTAAACATTTTGGTAATTTGGACAGTCAATATTATTCTTTTAATTTTATTTATTTAATTGAACACTGTCAGTCTCAATTTGCAGGTAAGACTCAGAGTTCATTAGGAGTCGAAACCCTTTGTAAAGTTTCTTTAAATTTCTTTTTGAGTAAAAAATCGAACATTTTTGACTTTGAAAAATTCAAGGAACAATGATTTCTCGTCTGAATGTTTCAGTAAGCATTCCATACTACACTAAACATAGTCCCTTAAGAATACAATGGTATCTAATATTAAATAATTTATCATAACTCTTTGTATTTACTTCCTGGTGTGAATTCAAGTTCAATTTTTATGTATTTTTTAAAATTTTAAAATCAATATTTAAATTTCAAATTATGTCAAAATAAGAATGTACTTTTTTTATACATTATTTGTACCAGATATTTTTGGAATGTCAATGTCTGAATGTTTTTTATACTTTGCTGGAACATGACGTTTTCGGAATGTGAATGCGACAGCGTTTTTATCTTATTGGTGGCAAATATACTTGATTTAAACTTTTTTGAGTTAAATGATTTGGATGATTGAAAAAGAAATGTTAATTTTGAAGATTTTAGACGACTCCCCTAAAGGTGGTAATTAAGATTTTTTATACAAACGGTTCTGGCATGTTTCCATTCGGTAATTGCATTGACATTGAAATTCAACGATTTTGTATTATTTTTGGATTATCCACTTTGTATAAACATTTTAACTAAGGCAATGTCTCTCTCTTGCTTTTTAAATAGATAAAGAATCTTTAGTCTAGTGGACCATATTACCAATTTGAAGGTAATTGGGTAAACTAATCACTTCAGTGTTAAAGAAAGGTGACATAATCTTTGTATTTAAATTTATATAAATAAAATTAGGGTTTAGTTGTATTTGACTTGTGCAGCCATTTTATTCCTGTATTATAAATTGATTATTGATCAGAAAAATACAGAGGGCACAGTTGACCAGTGTAAAATATAGAAAAAAAGTATAACAAATATTATGAAGTAAAATTTAAAAAGGGGAAATTCATATAAACTGACAAAATCAAATGCATGTTAGACTTTTCCAACCATCAGAACAAAATGAAAACAACTGTCATACTCCTGATTTACTACAGGCTTCTTCTAAAGAAAACAGTGAGTTAAACCTGCCTTCTGTTTGATAAAAGACATACTTATATGGAGAGCAGCCTTAAATCTTTTGGTATCAAAGCTTTCTGGTAAAGTTCAGTTATGGTGCGCATGTAGGTCCAAGGATAATAGATAAGTAATTGGTATCTCTGACCAGTATTAATATTTTCAAAGGGCGTTATAATTTATGGAAACATTAAAAAAAAAAAAAAAGGGATTCTAGTTCTCAATTTTTCATTAGCTTGCATGTGCCCTTGTATATTTTTTTTATTAATTATTTGCTACCTTATGTAAGTACAAAAATGTAGTACACCTTTAATTAAGGATGTCTGCTGCTCTAATTTAAAATAACAAGGATTTCATGTGGTTGCTTAAAATGAAAACAACTTTGATATTTAAACAAAATAAAGTAATAAAATCATTAGTCTCGTGTGTAGTTTTCAAAATACGAGACATTTAGAAAATGGCGGGAAAAGGGTTTTCTTCAGACTTTACTATTTGTTAACATTGGAATTGTTTTTTACCCTTTAAACCAAGAAAAAATAACAAGGATTTCATGCCGCCGGATCACTGAATCTGAAATGATCTATTGAACAGATTTATGAAGACAAAAGTGGGGTGTCGTGTAAAAAAAATTTTAATACATTTGGATGGATAAAACCTGAGAAAATCGAAAATATGACAAGAATTCAAAAACATGACCAGCAGACATCCTTAAAATTACACAGTCAGACAGTTCCATGAAGTAAAAAAGTAAATACATAGCTAAAGAAACAACTTAGAAAAGAGAAGACGGATTAAATAATAAGGTCAAGAAATTTAAATTTGTTAATTTTATATTCTAATTGTGTACTTGTATGTTGTAAAGTACACTGGACATCTTAATATTTTATATAAATTTGAGATAATCAATATTTTATTTGTGGATAAAAGCTTAAATGGTCAGTAAATTTACTTATGTAAATAGCCTATCAAACATCTAGATTTATGGAATGTCATCAGAGTTGACTTTCTATGCTAACAGTTGTAAAACTGAGGATCAATATTTAAAAATCGGAAGAAAATTGTACCTGAACGAAATTCTAAAGATTTACTGTAGTTGTTAAATGACTTTAATTGTCCATGTCAATATTTTATGTTTTGTTTGTAGAAAACATGATTTTGTATTACAAAAAGAAAATGACCTTAGGATAAACAGGATAAACAGTGTTCTCCCCAGGATTTTTGGATAGCACCAGGGTAACGCGTGACGAAATGAATTTTACAATATTTTGTGTCGCGGTGCGTCGCTTTATTTTTTTCTTGTTAGTTTTTGTCATTACCTTTTTGCCTTTGTTTTGTTAACTGTGGTACTGTGTTATATAGACTTTGGGTCAGAACATTATTGGTAGAAAAAGTAAATCAATAAAACAGTTTGTATACTTTAATATCTTTGAAAAAGAAAAGAAAGCACAATTAGTCTTTAAACTAAAGTCACTTCTTATATTTTGATCAAGCCATTTTGTCCCAATACTTGTAGTTACACTACACATTCCCCATGTTAGATTAGACATAACAATGAACTTTGAACAAGATTAATTTTTGATACAGAACCTTCGGTAAATTTTAACTATTTTCCATTCTTTTTAACATCATTACCAATTTTAATATTTATATTCCTAATATACTTAAGCATTAAGCTTGTCAACCATAGATTTTGAAAAATCTACTTACTTAATATAAAATGTCTGTGTATCAATAAAGGTTTGATTCTCTAAAATAATTTGCAAAACATTTTTGTTGGTATGTTCTAAGAAAGTTTTTAACTTTAATGTAATATTCTTATATAATTTTGCATTCAATTTATAATTTATTTTAATTTTAAATTAGAAATTATATGTGAGGAGCATTTATTTGTAATAAGCAAAATCAGGGGAAGTAACTCCACAATTAATTTCTAACAGGCAAATTATTTTGACAAAAGACTGGCGTAATAGAGTTCATTAACAAATGTCTGCTTGTCCCTTATTACAAGTCTGATATTAAAATTATGATCTCTTAATAAATTAAAACACAAGAAAATCATGTACATCGATTAAATCCAATCATCAACAAGGTTAACCTCAACAGGTAAATCGATCACATGGTGTAAACAATCTAACTGTCAATACTGGATTAAACTGGTTAGAACTGGTCAATTTTCATGTAAAATTTTAACCCTCACTGAAAGTTGAAGAAATCTGAAACTTTACCGATTTTAATACGATTTTTTTACCGAAAACTTTAGCACCACGGAGAAAAATTATACATCGCGGCAAGAACGATACCACCGCGGTAGAAAATTATACATCGCGGGCCCGTGGTCCTTTAAGGGCCTGGGGGAACACTGATAAAGGGTAAATATTTGGTATGAAGTTAGGGAGCTTAGGTACTAGAAATGTCCTTAAATACATGATATTTTTCTAAACCTAATTAAAACAAATGTAAGCGTGTTACTTGATTTTTCATAGAATCTCCATCAGATGAAGTTTTATTTGTATCTGCTTAAGATGTATAGTAGTATAACACAATATGATAACTTTCATTTTATGTTTATCCAGAATGCATTTTATGTAGGGCTATTTTAAAGATTAAAATCAAATAAAACAATGTTAAAGCTTAAAGGAAGGCAGAATTTCCAAATTTTGCTGGATGAAACATGGAGAATTGCCAATTAAATATAGGTTCTAGAAAGGAAACTAAACAAGAGAAAATGACACATATTAAAAACTGTCGGAAAATTAATAGTGAAAATAGAATAACTGTACTGATTTCTTTCTGCAAAACATTTAATCTGTTTAAAACTTCAATTTGTTGAGTTGTTTCCCCTTAAGAAAGAATTGTATCTCTTGTCATATTAAAGCCAGAATTGGTGTCTTCAATGTACACATACAGATATTGCACAATCAGAAATTGGCTGTAGTGAAATTGAACAATTAGGTAAAGAAAAATCAGAAATGAGTAACATTTAATTCAAACATGTTGTGGATAAAAGGTTTTTCCTTCAAATATAATTGCATACTATATCAAATTTAAAATGGTATATTATGCAATAAACAGGATTAATTTTCAATTGCCTTGAGAATTTTTTTTTTATATATTTAACATGCACTTGTATATGACAAAGAAAAACCATTAAAAGTTCAATGGAATCCATGCAGACTAAAAGACATGTCATCAATTCGTTCTATGTCCTATACATGTAATTACATGTGCCAGTGCAGTTGAAGGAAGTTAAAGCTACAAAGATCTATACCCCATTCAGACTTATTTAAACAAATTGATATTTTATCATTCCTAAATAGAATTGAAAAAGATTCTCTAACAGTGTTATCAGCTAAGTGTTAAATATTGATGAAATCATGTGTAATTTGATCACAATTAATTTGTATGTGATTATTATTTGACATATAAATTATGTATTTTGATCAATTAATAACATATTATTACTATTTACTTTTGGCAAGCAAACACCCCGAACTTACTTATGTAAGTGCTCAGAATTTAAATAACTGTTCTTGGTATAGACTACCATACTCTACCATTCTTGTATTTTCCCATAGATTTCTGATGCAACATTTTTTTGTGTTATTATGTCGCAGTAAGAGTTGATTGGTTAATTACATCATTTACAGGACTGACCATAGGTCAACCAGTGTAACTCATTCATAAAAAAAAAATTGATGAGTCTTCAGTTTCCCAGTATATTATCAATATATTTTCTTATTTCTTTATTTGCATTAAGTATTGTGTCTAATATCAGTCTTTAATATAAACATGCTGGCTAGATTGGACATTTTGTCTATAAAGTTTTACAAAGATGTATATATTTGTAAGAACTGCACCATGTTCGTACTTGAACAAGACAACAATTAAATATGTATATGGAGGTGCAATCTTCTTATATTCATATAATGAGAACTTGGATAATGAACCTGGTTTCAAAAGAACAAAATATTTGAGTTTTCTCAAGGTCACAGCTATTGTGTTACAGAGCTATGCATATAGCAGTATAAATATTAAAAATGACTTCCTTTTAAAGCAGGAAAAGCAACTGAGTTACTTTTTAAGGATATCATTTAACCAATGCTTGTTTACTTCCTTAGCATTTCTCATAGGTATAAACTTTTGACCTGTTGCCTGAAACCTGTTGTATTGCTCAATCAATCAAGTATTTAACCTTTTGACCTCCAAATGTAAAGCAAAATATATATAATTCTTTCTGAATGAAATCGTAAATAAAAGACGGAGGAAATTAATTATCACTTTTAGTCTGTGTAAAAGGTTGTAATCATCGATGCTGGAGATAATCGATTACCTTAATATGGTTAATCAGGAAATGTCTTATCAAGATTATATGCCGCAGCAAATTTCTTGACATGCAAAAGTCCTGTAAATCATTGCATTAAATCAATGTATGATAGTTCAATCAATGGATTTCCAAGCAGATTTGAAGCTGTTGGCTAGGAATTCTTCATTTATGATTTCTGCATTAGTAGCGGAAAAAATTTGACGATCATGACTTTGTCAAAGCATATCAATTTTGAAGTGTATAATGAAAATTTCACATACTCAAGCATGGCAGAAGTCTCAAATTGTTCTATTTGTTAAAAAGATTACTAAGCGTTTTTGAAGATCAAATGTCTGTTTGGCAATTCAAACGTGTTTATAAAAAATTATCTACCGACTCCTATGAAGAAAGACCTTCAAGTAAAATCCTTTTGGAGGACTGATAGTAAACAAGACCATGGAATGAAATGATTTTATATAAAAACAAACATACAAGTTTTATAACAAGGCATCAAAATGATATAGTGAAAGAGTTCTATGATTGAATAGGTTACAATTAATGCATTATCACTGGACTAGTATATATTTGTTTAGGGGCCAGCTGAAGGACGCCTCCGGGTGCGGGAATTTCTCGCTACATTGAAGACCTGTTGGTGACCCTCTGCTGTTGTTTTTTATTTGGTCGGGTTGTTGTCTCTTTGACACATTCCCCATTTCCATTCTCAATTTTATGTAGATGTGCACATAGATGCATTAAGCAAAAGAATAACATTTTGATTCTAATAGAAAAATTATGAACTTTTTGTATTTGAAGCCGGATTGCAATTTGACAATGAACACCCACATTCCTGACAGAAGTTTCTACTAAAACAGGGATCTCCATGGATGAAAATTGAACCATGGAGGAACTTTCACCATTACAAACCTTGTCTACGCTGTACAGTGTAGCGCGATCGGAAGTATTTTATCCCTCCATACAAGGAATGGTGAACATGCTAATTCATTGCTTATTTAAATTATATTTATTTGAATTTTCATTATAGAATTAGAAGTATCAATATTTTCATTTATTGCCGTTTTTAACCATTCAAATGCCAAGTCTTCATGGTCCCCCCTTAGTCGAGAATGACCAAAAGCTGTCATGAAGGTCCCCATGCAGATTTCTTTTATTTTTGGTAATTGTTATGGGGGTTAAAAATCATCTGATGTGGAGCTTATTTTCGTGGACACTGTCAAATTCAGAGCCCATTACCGGTATGGCTGATTTGCAGCAACAACAAAACAATTCGTACGGGTTATGTAAAAGGTTAAAGAGATTTGTAAAGCAAACGTTGACAAATGAAAAGGTTTTTAATGACTTTATCTGGAAAAATTGATGCTGTGCAACATGCATCTTTCGAGTCTGAATAGAAACCGGAAACGCGGATGTATCAATTTGATTGTAATATACGAAATGAATTCGGAATTTAGATACGATATTTCTTTACAGGAAATATTTAAGTTTTTACTTTTAAACTTTTGAAGTAATTCTAAATTATCGTTACAGCAGTACTCGAGTTATTTGCGATGAAATAATATTTACTGTTTTGCGTCTTATTTTGTACTTCTTAAAAAGGGGGATGCTGATTGCGTAAGTCAAAATAAAGCACGTGTTCGACTTGTTTAACTGTTTTCTTTGTAACTGAATTAATTTATTAATTTATTTATTTAATCTAAATGATCATAATCATTTGCTGAAACTTAGTTGATTACTTCGACAAATGGATCGTCTATCCTCAGATAGTATTCTCCTGTCTGGTTTGTTGATCTACCTGTACAAGCTCAGGTACAAGTAATTAGCGATCTTAATCCGGATATCCCTCAGGCGTTAGAACTGTATTGGATTATAACATAAAAAGCCTAAGGGTTATGCAATTACATGCATTTGATTATAATTGATAAAAAAATGGCGTCGAGCTACAAAAAACGATGAAGTTTTGAAGGATGGCGGAAGACAATTTAACGATGGCGCAAGACAATTTAACGATGGCGCGAGTCATTTGACGATGGCGCAAGACATTTGAACGATGGCGGGGCTCCATCGTTAAACAGGCCATGGAGATCCCTGTAAAAGGTTATAATCTATATCTTTGATATTGTTTACTATCAGAAAGAATTATCGACTTAGTTGTAGAATAAGATGAAGCATAACAATTCTTCCTTAATTGCATTTATTAATTATTCATAAATGTTTAATATCATATGGATATATTTTTACTACATCCATCATGATAATAGGAATTGTTGTGTGGAACGAATCAGATCTTGAATGCAAATATTTTGTAATACAATACATTGATTATAATTACTAAGTATTAGTTGAGCTGTATTCTTTGGGTTTTGAAATCAATTTCTCTTTTCTTTATATTTATCCTTTACCATTCAATGTGAATTAATATCTTGTGGAAGCAGTATATGCTAACTTTATATTTTTTCTATCAGATCTTACTGTGATTGCTAGGTCGATAAAAAAGTTGAATATAAGATATGAAATATTAAAAAAAAAAACAATGGATGGAGGGCTGGAGATTATAAAAACAAAAGGTTGTGCTCTAAAATCAATTGGTTTCCTAGTTGTTTATTAAGGAAAAGTAACATTGAAGTTTTTATGCCTTTGCTGCAGCAGAGGGGGCATAAAGTGTTACCCTTGTCCCTCTGTATGTCTGTACACCCCAAAATTAGTTTCTATTCTCTTAACTTTAGTTTGCCTCAACCAAATTTTATGAAACTTATACACAGAGCTAAATACCACAAAACACAGATCAAGCTTCAATTTTGGTTGTGTCACTTTAACCTTTCTTGTTTAATGTCCCTTTTTAATGTTAAATGCAAGCAGGGGCATCAATCCTCCATTCATTAAATAAATAAATGAATTTAGTAAATAAAAGAATCTAAATCTAACTATTTTTAGATTTCCAAGTTGAAAGTGTATGCAAATAAACTTAAATTTGAGTGAAACAAATGATTTGTAATATGTATCTAAAACATTCATTTATAAGTAAAGTTGAGATGCAGTTGAGTAGAAACTTCGCTTTCAGCAAAGTACACTGTAATTAGTTGAAAATATATTAAAAGTACATATGTACTGCTCTTGAAATATCAAAGAAAAAACTATCTACTTTTGGTTCATTTAAAACTGGATTGCACCACACAGACAATACAGTGTTGAGACACAGTAAAAGGGCTATGTAAATAAAGTATATGGTGGTATATTTACTTAGTAGTTAAACTGTTTACCTTTATTATTGTATAAATTGTAATGCAAATACTGCATGGCAGGTGTGGCGTAATCATGGTCAGAATAAATAATAGAAACTTTCAACCTGCTATTTAAAAGTTATTAATTTCAAATAATTTTATAAAATGTAAATTAATATGCAATGTACATTTCTTTATTTATATGTGTAAATGATATAGACTTCAAATACTGTGTTCTATCATGTATAGGTTTTTCTCATTGTTCAAGGCTGTGTGTCTCATCTTTGTTTTGGTTTATTGATAGTTGTGTCATGGCAATGATACCACATCTCCTTATTTTTATATATAATAATTATGAATAAAACAGTGGCGGATCCAGGGGGGGTTCTGGGGGTTGGAACCCCCCTTTTTTTTGGCCGATCAATACATTTGAATGGGAGCATATAGTTGGAACCCCCCTTTTTAAAATGGCTGGATCCGCCACTGATAAAATATGAAGGTTGTTCCAATGATTACGACAGATCTTCAACATGTGAAGGGAAACTGGTATTTATTCTATTCACATGATTGTTGATTCAAAATATATTGTTAAAGGTCAAAGTTACATGTAGTACAGGGGCTCTTAAAAAAAAAATTGAACGAAAAGTAGATACTAAGAAGACCTGAATTGTTCATAACTGAAAATACATTTTTCGTGAAATTTTTGTGAAAGAGTTGCAGTTTTATAGACAAGTCATATATGATTATATATGCTTCAGATATACGTTATCAATGATTATGTAAGATGATTTATGTTAATAGGGTATAAAATACTTACAATTAAAAAACAATTTATATTTTACAACATACTTGTGGCTGAATGATTTTAATACGATAATATATAATCGTAAAAAATTGTCTAACATAGGTTCGAGTTTAAACCAGTTTGGATGCCACCTCCATTTTTTAGTTCTCATGATAAACAGACCCTATTCCTGAGCATGACATTTCTAAGATATATATATGATTATTAAACATAGAGTGACGTGTGTATCTGTTTTCTTTAAAAAAAAATATGGATTAATCTGCATGGATTTAAACAATTTTTTTCTAAGGAGTATAAATAAATATTATAGGAATCCACAGTACTCTTTATTACAGTTTAGTGTAAATGCACTAAGAGTAGGTCTGAAGAACGCCAATGCTTGATAAAGATTGCATCTTATTTCACTCCAAAGGTCCTTAATGTCAGAATTAAGTATATTTGATTCACTTTACTTTTAAATTATAAGTATAATTGTAAAACATTCAATTTATCGATAAAAAATCTTTTTGTATTGAGAAAATTAGCATGGCCTTTTAACAAATATAATGTCATTTGACGTAGGGCCAAAACAGTAGTGAGTGTTGATTAGAATCAGTCAACATCGTTTTAACATAATTATTTGTCGAGCTTTGTAAAATGCGAGAAGGCCATTCTGCTATGAAATTAGTTCAAATGAAAACTTTAGTCAACGTTTTTTTTTCCTGGCAGATGTCCATTTTAAATTATTTATTTACTTGTTTACATGGGTAGCTAAGTAGAAGTTAAATGTCCATTTTCCTTTTGGTCATGAATTTGTATTGGGTATTTTTAATTAGGATCGGTCTTCCATTGAAATTGAATTCCAATAAATGACAGTTTTTTAACATAGACATTTGATATAACCTATTTTAAAGTTGTGAAACATAAATAAGTTATTTCCTACAGTTATTTTAGTTTTGGTTTTACCAGTTATGTTGAAATCGTTCTCAACTGCAATATTTAAAAGAAAAGTGTAATTCAGCATTTTTTTGAAGAAACAAAAGTAGAAGAAGATCTTTTTAAGTCTTGTTTATACATTTTGTACAGCAATTTCGTTTTACATGTACATGTATATAAGTAATTAAAAAGTATATAACAAATCCACACACTCTATTCAGTATAGCTTGATCCCTTAATTCAAATACAGTCTTCATGTTTAAAATGGTTTTTTTTACTGTCATGCTTATAAATAGATTTCAAACATTTCAAGTTAATCATATTAACAAACAAATTTGCTGTGGTTGAAGGCTCATTATGTTAAAAAAAATCTCTACGTGATTCTGACAGAATAGAGATGTTGGATATCTTTTGAAAACTATTTTTAAAGAAACAAATTTAGACTGCACTAAATATTTCTCATCAAATATACCTAGTTGAGAAATATATGAATTGAAAGCTGATATTTAAATAAAATTGCTTCTTATATTCAACACAATAGTGTAATAAATTTTTAACATTTTGAGACTATATATAAAATCCACCTTCTATTCAAATGTAACTGTATGATATTAAGCCTGCATCATCCGTCTAATATCTTTTCAAACGTTTAAATTCAAATTGTGAAATCGGCTGTTCAATAAATTCAAATTTGAAAGTGATTTGTTAAACGCATGACAAGACATTATGCATGCCCCACAAAATAAAATCGAATGTAAACCTAACTGCTGTCTTGTCAAGCAGAAATAATGTTCTGTTTAAATCCTTGGTACTATGAAAATGGATAGTTTAACAGTGTATTCAAATAAAGAAGCTTGATTTATGGTAGAAATTTAAAGCTGAGCTTTATGATAAGCTGAAATTTATCAAAAAAATTTCGTTGACATTTAGAACTACGGGTTATTTGTTTGTTTATGCAGAAAGGTTGTCTCTAGTCAATTTAATTTCTTTGTATTTTTGTATTTTTTTCTTGAATTGGAAGTGCACATTTTGATTTGGATTGGCACATTTTCTGAACTCAATTTATAGACAGTAGAATCTTAATTTTTTTTTTCATGGATGCAAGAAATGATTTGAAAAGGCTCATAATTCAAACCAGAAATTACTTTAATGTTCAGACTCAAAATGTCAAAATAGAAAGTTTTAAGAAATAAGAATTAAAAGTACATGTAACTGCTGCTGGTGTTTGGAAATTATAATAATATTTAATTGCACATAAAGAACTATGTTTTCAGAAATGTCTTTTTCAAAACTAACCTTAAGTCACTATTGTTAAGGAAACCTGCTATCAAATTTCTCATTATTACCAATGCATGAATTTAAACGCAATGCATGTACAACAACTTCATTTATTCATCAATTTTTCTTTAATATCTCATATTTCTTATTAATATGGAGCATTATATATCATTATTTAAAAATGTTATGTTTTGTTCAGGATGGTAGACAAACTTTAACACATTTGTAAGATATTAAATCGACATCAACCCGTAGTTATTAGTATTCAGAATATTAAATTTTCACATTATGGATTTTCGTGGATTAATGTATATTCTAATGAATCATCTTAAATATATGATTATATGTATTGAAAAGTTTGTAATTCAATTTGAATTTCATTTAAATTTAAGGACAAGCAGACTAAGAAATTTTTTGTTTGAATATAAATTAAAAATGTCAATTTCTAAGATGATTGGGAAAATAACACTAATTCTCTGATGTTATTCTACTTTAGAAACACAGATTAAAGTCTTGCAGTTTTATAGGAATGTACTCTGTAACCAATAGCCTAGCAATGACTGACTTTGTTGCATAATGGTTAATTGTATTATAACTTCAGCTTGGCTGGCCATGGGTAGGCCTAAAAAGCTGTCAGTGTGACAAAGTTAATTCAATCGATAATGTAGACCTAAAATCTTCCTCATTTAGCTTATGTAATTTGTATAATTTATACAGTTTAAATGCATGTTTCTCACATTCAGATAACCTGTGGAAATTATATGCTTTACAGTTTAAGGATTTTGAGTTTGGAAAATTCAAAAATTTAAACTTGAAATTGCATCAGACTTAAAAATATTTTGTTTTTTTTGCATTTTTTATTTTCTATTAAACATGTATTACAGTATACTTGTATGTTTTCTTGTATGTTAAAGCATTTTTTCTTCTTCAAAACTGTTTTGGTAATTGTTTTATTTTCAAAAAGTCATTTATTAACTAGTATGTTCACTACAGGACATGCTCATAATAAACTTTGTACGATTTAATATCCGTTCTTTGGTTTGTCAAAGTGTAAACAAGTCATAAACATCCAATATGGCGATGTTTGTAAGTTCTTTAATTCTAAAGGCGATTTGTCCTTATTTCCCCTTTGATGTAGCTTTGCCAAGAGGTACAAATCAATCAGTTTCAATATTGAGTGTTGAAGAGCTTTGGAAAATTTGTTTGGAAGATTTAATTGAGTCGTAAACTTGTAATTTTTATAGCTAGATATTTTAATTAAATTGTTATGGAACAAGTTTGATTTTGTTTGATTATAAGTTGTCTTCTTTACTATATAAAACATTCAGTTACCTTTCGTATGAAATAAAAATGTTGCTTTATAATTTGTTAGTATTTGCACAGACATTTTGTTGTCCAATAAACTTAAAAAAATAAACCCAAATATGACTTTTTCTCAGTATTTATTATTTTTGAGTGTATGGATATGTATTTTACTTTTTTCATGGCTGATCGAAGTATTGGGGGGTTATTGACTCTGAAAACAAGGCTTGTATTTTAGAAGCCTGTAATTTTTTCATTGGATGTCAAGCAACCAATTATCAATTAATCTGAAATCATATATCAGAGAGAATAGGGAAGGAAAGGTGACTTATACTCAATTTTACATTTAAACAAATATTTATTTACAGTTAGAAGTGTGTAGTTTTTCTGAAGGGTCAGGTAATTTGGTGAAAATATTAAAGTTAAAAATTGGGATAATCTTGTAAAATTTTAGACTCTTTTAGTATCTTAGACAATTGATAATAAACAAACTCTTTCAAGATTACTGACGTAACTTTTAGCAGGAAGATTATAGGAACAAGACCATGTTGAATTTAAGATTAGACCAAAGACCACATTAAATTTGATCAGAGAGAACCGAAGATTATAATAGTGTTAACAATTCATAAAACTCTCCAGATCTAGGTTAAACGGCTCTACTTCGACATATCTTTTAGTGCAGATATTTGATTTATGGCACACAATATACATTTTATATACATATGGACTATATTTGTTTAATGTTGGATAACAAATCCTCTTCTTTGTATGTTATCTAAATCTAGATTTTCGTCAAGTTTTTTTCTGGTGTATAGATTGTTTTACCTGTTTTTCGTTTTCAAGTTGAGATATGTGTCAGATTTAGGTCTTCATTTGAAGTTTAATGTCATCGAATCAACGGATAACAACACTTGAGAAAGTCTCCAAGTTTGTTTACCACATTTTTGCGGGCACGTAGGTCACTTCACAAACCTTGTAGCATCTTAAAAGATACTAAGTTAATTTCACTTGTGCTAAATGCACTACTCTCTATAAAAGAGATTATAAAATACATACAGAAAAGATTGAATGGATTGTAAATTTATTTACTTATTGGCTATAAGTACTTCCTAGAGATGTATTGCCAACATAGGTATGCCTACATTGACATAAATGAGCATGGCAATTTGTATGCTGTTCAACTATTTTCAAATCATTTATTATTCCCAAAATTGTTAACATTGATCTAAAATGATCTAATGTAAGATTTTCGTTCATGTTTGTATGAATGACACAAATATTTGCCATTGTCCTTTGGGCTTTTTATGGCTTAGAGAATTTGATATAAATGGCATGTCATTGATTGTTTCTGCCATGCACAATTTTAAATACTGGAGTGGATAGATGATTCGATCAAGCTTGATATATTGTATAGAAATCTATGTGCTGTTGAAGACTAAATATAACATTTAGAACCAGATGTATTTAACTATTTTTGTTGTTGGGTGACTGTCATTGCTAATTGACATACCTCACATCTCCTTTTATTCATATTGAAATGTTTAATGTAATGACATACTGTATATAACTATGCTATGTGAAGCTTATGAACAAATAATCATTTGCATTTTGCCAATATAATATATCAGAATGTACAGTCACTTTTTTAAAGAAAGGTTATTGAAAATTAACATTGACCTTAAAGGAACTTAAACAACTAAAGATTGCCTTTAACTTTTATGAACTCACTGCCACATCTGTGTTTTTATTTGATCTTTTTCTGGTTTTTATCAATCTGATGAGTTTTAAGTTTAGCACTTACCAACATGTTCAACCCTGTTACATTTTCATGTGCCTGTCCCAAGTCAGGAGCCTGTAATTCAGTGGTTGTCTGTTTCTCTTATAACTTGAGCCTAACTGTTTTTTTTCTTTTTCAATGAGCTGAAAAAACATGCATTCAGCATATTTGATATCAGCATGCAATTTCAGCTTTTTTCATAAAATTCACTATAAAAAATTCAGGGAAAATCGACAAAATTTAACATCATAATTGTAACTTGACCAAAGAAGAAATGAGATTAAAAGGTAATCAAACGGTCAGGAAAATATAAATCAGATGAGAATAAGAGATATAGACAATAAAAGTGCATTGACTTGACAGAAACGGGGAAATGCAAGGCTGTGCCAAGCTATTTTCCCGTTTCGGGCCGAATCCTTATTTGGTTGATATGTCAAGTCAATGCACTATTATTGTCTTTATACTGCAATCTAAAAAAAAACATTTTTAATTGTTGTTAAATGCGGTAATGTTGTTTATTTGTTTTAAATATTGGGGGAAATCCCCTTTAAAAAGGCCTCACATTATGCTCGCGGAAAAATTAACAACACAATGAAATTTACATTTACCTGTTGAAACCAACACCCGATGGTGAACGAAATTGTTTGAGTATGGACAAGAATATCAACCAAATGCACAAAACATAATGATTTATAGGTTGCAAACAAAAAATATTAACAAATTAAATATGTTTTTCCAATAATTGCAAAAGAAACAAGATTGAGTCGTTCCACGCATTGGAAACAAGAACAGGTTGAAGAGGTCGTATGAATAATTCAATATTATTTCGGAAACTTCTATTTAAATATTCATTAGGAAAGTAATTCATTATTTTTTTTTAACACATATTATTTATTTTTCAGTTGCACAGGAGGTTCATCCAAAGTAGCATGCAGTGCTGGCACTGCTAATCCAAATACTGGACAAAGTGCATCAGGAGCATGTGTGGCTTGTAATACAGGAGAGTTCAGTGCTGCTGGTGTAGATGTTTGTACAGCATGTCCTGCTGGTCAGGAGTCTAATGGAGGGAAAACAGCTTGTAGTGATTGTACTTCAGGGAATTACAAGTCCAGTGGACAGACATCATGTCAGACATGTCCTGCAGGTCAGTTTACATAAGACAATAAAGGAGTACAACGTAGTTAATAACTCTGCTCCTGAAAACATAATACACTTAATATTAGTATTAGTATTCGCACAGTATTAAGTCACAGTTTAATATAAAGTATAAAATCCTATTATATTTTATTTAACCAAAAATACAACTTTGGTAATATCATCTTTGTAACAGTTTTAGCTTAAACAAGAAAAATAAAATGAATTTAATATTACAACAAATATCTGGCAAATAGTGAGTGCTATACATGGACGTTGTTTATTTGATCATCATAGGAAATACTTGTAATATTTGGAGGGCTGTTTAACTTCCATTGGCAAACTAAATGCATACTCAGGACTAGAAAGTGTAAAAAGCACTTTATTAAAGACCTTTGTTTGATGGGTTGGGATTTAGCTTGAGCTGTTTTGTAACTTTGTAATATTTGAGAAATTTTACTGAAATTGAAAAATGTTATGGTACACAAAAAGTCCTTTAAGTTGGCTTATATTTCATTCTTGTCCGTATTTATTATTGGTGCTTTGTATAAACTACTAAAATATACCAGTAGAGATTAGAGACTTTTAAGAATTCTCATATAAATAATAAAAATTTGAAACTTTTATTTTCCGTCACATTAAAAATCTTACAGTTATAGGAAGATTGATGTAGCTTCAAATTGATTTAGACATTTTTTTATTTCAGGTTCTAAATGTCCAAGCAATCAAATGACAGCACCTATAACATGTCCATCAGGTGAATACCAAACAGCGACTGGTCAGACAACATGTTCTAGTTGTCCTGGTGGCTCCCAATGCTCAGATCCAACTGTAGCTACACTATGTGCCAAGGGAACATATTCATCAGGTTCAGCAATGTTATGTACAGCTTGTGCTTCAGGAGAATATCAAGCCAGCACTGGACAAACATCATGTTCTGCATGCACAACAGGGCACCAGTGTGCTGATGCTACTGTTGCCCCTGTTCAGTGTTTAGCTGGTACCTATGCAGCAGCATCATCAATTACATGCACGGCATGTGCAACAGGCACGTATGCAGCTAGTGCAGGAGCTTCATCATGCTCAGATTGTACTGCTGGTTCAAAGTGTTCAGATCCTGCCGCAAGTCCAGTCGCATGTAATGCAGGAGAATATTCAGGTGCTAAAGCCACCACATGCACAGCATGTGACACAGGATATTACCAAGCATCTTCAGGACAGTCATCGTGTTCACCGTGTACAGCTGGTTCTCAATGTTTAGATCCTGCCGCAAGTCCAGTCGCATGTAATGCAGGAGAATATTCAGGTGCCAAAGCCACCACATGTACAGCATGTGATACAGGATATTACCAAGCATCTTCAGGACAGTCATCATGTTCACCGTGTACAGCTGGTTCACAGTGCTTAGACAAAACAGCTAGTCCTAACCAATGTTTAGCAGGAACCTACTCCGCTGCCTTAGCCACATCTTGTACACCATGTGCTTCAGGTAATAATGAGGATATTATAAATCTCATGTTTAATATGTAATGAGGGAATTATAAACTGTTTTAATTTCAGATGGTAAAATAGTTCTAATTGTTTAATTGAGCTTTCTTTCTTTTCAGATTTGTAGTACTAATTTAATAACATTTTTTCTTAGGAAGTGTGCTAGAGGATAAAAAGATTACAAAATATTTATATTGGACATCTTATTTAAATGATTATATTATACTTCCATAACCAATGTATTTTTTTGTATTTTTCAGCAGTCTGAACAATAATAATTTGTATGGAGATTGTCTTTACTCTTTTATGTCATACTATTTTCTCACTGGTATATGTCATACTATTTTCTCACTGGTGATCATAGAAAGATATTTCCTCTGTCCTTCCTTATACAAGTCTTTCTCATCACTGCTTAACATTATTCATCACATTTATAATATACTCATTATTGTTTTTTGGTAAAGCAATCAGCAATCAATTTATGTTATATTTTAGATTCTATGTGGTAAAAGTATTTAGTCGTGCCCTTGGCCTTTTTTGTTTCTAAAATTCAACAGTTGTTTGAATATTGTTATGGTACATGTAGCTGCAAATATTGAGCTGATATTTTTATTTTGTAAGATTTTGTTTGCATTGGTTTTTTTTGGTAAAATTCTTAGGACTTTAAAATAAATCTTGATTTTTTTTTTACTTTCTTTGTTTTTAATCAAACCAAATTTTCTTTGAAATCTTGCCTTATGTTGAGTTACAGATAAAGTTTGCATTTTGATGAAGTTTACCATTCTCATTAAGTGTACATTTCTTGTAGATGACCTCCTATTGATTGAATAACAGTAAATGGATCACTTTTATTTAATAGAAATTTTTACTTGTGTGCAAATTTTTCTACTTTACCCACAAATATTGAGGATTTTGTTGGGGTTTGGCATGTAGTTGTACAATGACAATTTACATATTAGTTTTTCATTTCATTTTGGTTGAATTAATATAGCCTTTGTTGTGTTACTTTTCTGTGTAAAAGAAAGAGAGTGTTCATTCTATTACACCATCTAGTTGCCTTCATTTTTTTATGCACTTTTACCATGTCATTTAATAAATACATTTTGTTTCTCATTATGATTTTCTTCCTTTCTTGACCCTTTCATCACCAACTAGTTTTAATCTTGTCAGATTACTGGTACAGGTCTCTATCAGAATCTAACAAGGTTGATTATTGTCAAATACATGTATAAATGTGTTACCTTTTAACCTTTGCTGTGAAGGAACCTACAGTTCAGACGGAGCTAGCAGTTGTACCACATGTCCTGCCGGTCAGGCATGTACAATTAATGGAACAGTCACAGATTGTCTGGCAGGAACATACACTGCTGCAGGGGAGACAACTTGTACCACTTGTGCTTCAGGTTGGTTATTAAGCCAAGAAATGTGTCCATAAAATCTCAATAATGCTAATAACAAATCTATATAAATCTTCATGTTATTACTAGGTATTCATCAATATTGGTGGTATACCAATTTTCATGGAGTTCATAGTACACTCATGTACACATATAAATACAAGGTCTCTTAATTGACAGAAATAGCTAGCGAAAAAAATAGATGAATCCATAGTATACAAAATAAGTCATAGTAATGACTGCTTGTCTGATCATTGATTTTCACTGACTGACACTGAAAATTTTACCATTTAAAACAAGCATATTGCACTTTTCAACCACTTTTTTAAAATGAAAACAGGAAGACATTTTTTTACATGATAAAGAATTTTTCTTATCTGACATTTAGGTTACTACAGTGCAGCTAATTCAACATCATGTACTATTTGTTCTGCTGGTGATGACTGCTCAGACCCTGCATTGAACCCCACTTCATGTTCTGCTGGTACCTACAGTAACGAAGGAGATGCTGGATGTACCAGTTGTGCAACAGGTATTGCTTTTATGTTATTTGATCCCCATGTTTGGTTTTTTTCTCAGAATTTTAGTATTTATTATTCGTTTTTAGACTTGACTGTAGGTGTTGGCAGTCTATATTGAATCTGACCAAAGTACAGTTTGTATGATCAAACCTATTTGTTCAATTAGAAAGAAACTTTAGAAAACTGATTATTGATACTGTCAACTAAGTCAATATTGTTATCCAATTTAAAGAGGAAAATTCTTGAACAATGCTGAATTCATAAAAAAGGATTAATTTTGTTTCCCAACAACACAAATAAATGTCTTTGGACATTTATTTTTTAATCTTTCAGTTTCAAAACATGTATATGTATGTTCATTATATTAATTTCAATTGTTTAACATTAAATGTATTTCCTTTAAAATATAAAGCTTTTATATTTTAATATTATTCATTTCAGGTTATTACAGTGATTCAGCTGGTTCAGGTTCATGTACAAAATGTACAGCAGGATATGACTGTTCAAACCCTGCAGTGACCCCCACTCAATGTCTTGCTGGTACCTTTAGTAATGAGGGAGAAGCTGGATGTACTAATTGTGCAACAGGTATGATGTTGATTTCATTTATCATCATGATTAAGTAAACTATTTTAAACTACCTAAGAAAATATAATAATAGAAATTATTCAATTTTTTTTTAATGAAAAATATTAATTCCTGATTATTTCAAGTGGCCTTCTTAAAAAGTTTGTTTGTGTTTTCATGTATGAATTTTATTTATTTCAGGTTATTACAGTGATTCAGCTGGTTCAAGTTCATGTACAAATTGCACAGCAGGATATGACTGTTCAAACCCTGCAGTGACCCCAACTCAATGTCTTGCTGGTACTTTTAGTAACCAGGGAGAAGCTGGATGTACTAATTGTGCTACAGGTATGGTTGCTGCAGAACACTAGTTTGGATTTCATTTATCATTATAATAAGTAACCTATTAATTACCTAGGAAAATATAATAATAGAAATTATTCAAATATTTTTGAATGGAAAATATACATTCCTGATTATTCTAAGTGGCCTTTTAAAAAAGTTGGTTGTGTTTTTATGCATGAATTTTATTTATTTCAGGTTATTACAGTGATTCAGCTGGTTCAAGTTCATGTTCAAAATGTACAGCAGGAGAGGACTGTTCAAACCCTGCAGTGACCCCCACTCAATGTCTTGCTGGTACCTTTAGTAATGAGGGAGGAGCTGGGTGTACAAATTGTGCAACAGGTATGGCTTGGTGGAAATTTAACTCTTCAGTTTTGATTTCATTTATCTTTATAATAATTTAATTTTGGATGTTACACATCTTCTGATTGGCAGACGTCATTTTGTTTATCAGCTCATAGAGATAATTTAGTCATGTGACCGTGGCGTCATCAATGTTTTTTCATGGTTTACTCAGGTTTTAAATGAAATTTAGAATTAAATTATAAGAAATAACTAATATTTTATCTTTCTATTGGAAATAACTTAACATAAAAAATGTGGTGCACACTTTACAATAAACCTACTACACATGTTATTAAGTGTGCACCACATTTTTTATGTCATTTCTTCATAGACAGAATAAATATTACAGACATTCCTTAAACAAAGTAAACTAGGAAATTACCTCGTAAAATATGATAATAGAAATTAATCAAATTTTTTGGAGTCTGATTATTCAAAGTAGCTTTCTAAAAAAGTTATGTGTGTTTTTATGTATGAATTTTATCTATTTCAGGTTATTACAGTGGTTCAGCTGGTTCAAGTTCATGTACAAAATGTTCAGCAGGAGATGACTGTTCAAACCCTGCAGTGACCCCCACTCAATGTCTTGCTGGTACCTTTAGTAATGAAGGAGAAGCTGGATGTACTAATTGCGCAACAGGTATGCCTTGCTACTACTTTCTGAAGTCAGTTTTATTTGGTTGATGGTTATAAGGTAAACTATGATAAAAAAAAATTCAAATGAAACCAAAATGTGCCAATTGTTTTAAATAGAAATATTATTTTCTAATTATTCTAAATTGTTTCTGAAAATGTATTTTCAAGAAGAGTGAAACCTTAAAAATGTCATCTTTTGGACCAGAGTAAGAGAGGTGACATATAGATAGAGGTACCAAATGTATAGAAATTTCTACAGTGGGACATGGAAAGAATGTGTCCCAGCAAGACAGGTTTACATTAAAGATCTAATGGGTATAGCAGGTTTGACAATACATAATATATATTTCTCATTTTAGGTTATTACAGTGGTTCAGCTGGTTCAAGTTTGTGTACAATATGTACAGCCGGTTATGACTGCTCAGACCCTGCAGTGACCCCCACTCAATGTCTTGCTGGTACCTTTAGTAACCCAGGAGATGATGGGTGTACTAATTGTGCAACAGGTATAGCTTCGGTGCTATATTGATCACTTTGGATTAATATCAATGGGCTTTTTATAATGTAATACATGTGCTCATTTAATATTGCATGGACTTGTTATGTTTTATGTATATGTTTTAACGACTTAATTTAATAGTATACTAATACTAATGATCAACAAGAAATGTTTATAAGATTTTTTGAAAACCCCAACAAATAATTTGATGACCTGTTAAATTACAATCCATTATTAGGCAAGATATTTTTCCTGTAGATGTAAAATGTAAGCTTTTGTAAATGGTTTTATTTGGGAGATATATACTCTATATGCAGGATAGCTGGAATGTTTCTACATAGAAAATGAAAGTTCACTATTAGGAAATTAAGTCATCACTTTTCACATCCTTTATTTCAAATTCAGCATAGTTACCAAACTTTAAGATTATTCAGTGATTGTTAAATTGTTGATAACATTCTATTCTTTAGGATATTTCAGCTCTGATGGGTCGGAATCATGTACCCAGTGTCCGGCAGGAAAAGATTGCAACTCTACAATAAATGGAACGGAGCCTATCGATTGTCCTGCAGGCTTTTACAGCTATTATGGCGATAATGAATGTAGAAATTGTCCGTCAGGTAGAAATTGGCCTGTGAATGGATAATGGTTGATGTTATCTACGTTGTTGCATGATTTTTATATTGTTCCTCATCCTCAAACTTGTTATGTCTAAAATGTCTTTGTATTACTTTGCAGGTTTTAATGGAAGCACTTGTTTTATGTTGGTTATGGTTGTTTATTTATGTGCATTGTTGTGATATTATGCTTATTAATTGCTGATAACATAATGTTGATAACATTGTTCTTTTTTTCAGAAATATAACTACATTTTGTATTACAAATGCATATGAACATCAACTGCTCAAATTTGAATCACAGGAAAGTTTTTTCATATTAGAAACATGATATACTATGGATTCATTGTAATTCATGGGAATCCACAACAATTTTTTATAAGCTTGCATGCCTAATTTGACAAAAACCAAATATCCACAAAATCACAATTTTACCTAAATCCACTAAAATAAATAAATCCACATTAGTTCATAATTTACATAATTCACAATCCAATTGAAATAGATTAATCAGTGTTTACTATTTGGGATCAATTTAAATCTGCCATTTTTTTTTCCATTTGTTTTTGAGCATTTGAGGTTCTTGTATTTAGATAGCATTATGTGCTGTCCTAACTGCATGTATATGTTGGTGTCAAGGTTAATATTGTTCAAAGCATGTTATTGATATGTAACAAACAAATTGTTGAAACATCAATCCATATGATATGACTTGTGATTCAATAGGGAAGATGAATTTGCTTAATATTTTGAAATTACGAATGATGTTTAATTTCTTTTTATTAAAAAAAAATCATGTCATTATGAATATGGATTGATCATTGCATTGCATGTGTTAAAAAACTAATAATAATTGTTGATTTAGGTGGAGGATGAAAAACTTCTGATTTATTCCATTGTGTATAATTGACTCGTGTTGTCCTGTATGATATTAAAAAAAAAGAAGATGTGGCAGGATTGCCAATGAGAAAACTTTTCACAAAAATGACACAGAAATTAACAATCATAGGTCATCATATGGTCAACATTTCACAAGTACAACAAAAACCTGTGTTTGTTGATTGAAAATTTTGAACTTGTTGGTAAAGCAAATCTTGAATTACTGACATTATAAGGTTTTATTTATATGCAAGAGTTAAACAATCCCTGACATCATGGATTATCAGATTATTCCATTCTTACTCACTAGTTAATAGCATGCAACTATAAAAATAGTTTCTGTTTTAGACTTTCAGTTTTGGTTCATAGTTTGAAAGTTTGAAATTTTCATTTGAACTGAGAAAAAAAATCATTGATGATCATGTAAATTAAAAATATGAAAGGTATATTTATCATTAATTACAAATAGGCAGAATAATATGTCTTTGTAGAATACAATCAAAGCACTCTGATAAATAATTATTTATAAAAAGTATAATAATGTGATAAACAAAAAAGGTTCAACCAATAACATTCTCATTTTTGCATACAATGAAAAGTAAAATAACAACAAGAAAAGTCAAAAGCTCAAATACATCAAACGAATGGATAACAACTGTCATATTCCTGATACCAAATGACACTTAGTCTTGTAGATTGTGACACTATATTTCTTAATTGTTGTGAATTTCAGTGTTTATATCTTCTCATTACAGGATATTACAGTTCTTCACCTGGAAGTAGTTCCTGTACCCAATGTACAGCAGGAAATTCATGTTCGGCTACAGCAGAGACACCATGTGGCACTGGGAAATACAGTGTTGCTGGAGAAACCACCTGTCGGGATTGTCCAGCCGGATTTGCTTGTACAACAACAACCACGAGTACACCTACCCAATGTACAGCAGGGCAGTATGCTGCTGCACAGGCTTCTTCCTGTTCCAATTGTAACTCAGGAGAGTACAGCACCGCTGGATCGGCTAGCTGTACAATATGTCCTGCCGGAAGTAAATGTGCTACAACAGCCACGACACCTGTGCAGTGTACGAAAGGGAGTTATGCTCCATCTGGGTCCACAGGCTGTACATCATGTGAGGCTGGACATAAATGTCCTACAGACGGAATGATAGTAGCCACAGCATGTCCAACAGGATATTACCAAACCGCTACTGGACAGGAAATTTGTACCCAATGTCCTCAAGGTATGTTTATTATTTGAAACTACATTGTCCGTCAACCAACGGTGCCAGGGCTGTTTAGCCAGTCAAGTTCTGTAAACAATCACTTCCATCATCATGGAAGAGCAATTTAGTATACCAGTAACATAAAAATCATGATTTATTTAATAGTGTGATTTTCCTCATTCTATATTACTGTGGATTCATTTTTGTTCATATTAATGTACCAATGTGCATTTTCTTGGATGCTTGATGTTATGGTTTCAACAGATTATGAGCAGGAGCCTTTGGAAGTTTGTAATGTGTACCGTGAAAGTCTGAAATTTGTGATTAAACTAATGCCCATGAATTTCACAAATACTAGACAAGTATTATTCCATGAGTATTAATAAATTTGCATTATTAAAAAATGAAAATATTTGATACTGAGGTTAATTTACGCTAAGAGGGAAAAGATTTTTTCATATAAGTATAACAACAACTTCTATATTTTATGATCTTTGCAATAGATCTCTGAATGAAACCTTCACTTACTATCTTATTTTCTCCACAGGAAGTATGTGTAATGATGCAACAATAACTCACACACCATGTAGTGCCGGAACATACCAAAATGTGCGAGGAATGGATACCTGTAAAAATGTAAGTTCATTCATTTATCATCTATAAAACCTAAATGTATCATATGAATTATTAATATTGAGAATCTTGAGATAATCTAGAGGTGAGATATCTTATAATTAATTGAAATCATGATATGAGATTGTAAAAATTTAAAACTAATGACAAGAACAAGAACCAAAGTAATTTATGAATTTTAAATTTCTTTTAAATGTATGTACTTTTGTACTAAATTTGAAGTCTGTCTCTAATTTTTCTGCAAAATGGAATTGAATTATAACCTAACATAAAAAAATATCATCACTGAAGTTTTTCAAGATGAAGAACAGTTAAAACAGCACTATCATCTCTTATGTCACATATGTCGTTTTCCTAACTTTGAAGAAATGTATTTCTTTACACTATTGTATTATAATTATTAAGTGTAAGGAATAAGATGTACAGTTAATAATACTTAAAAGGATTAAAAACAGGAACCACCAAAACTACCAGGCAGTTCATCAGACCACATCAACTCCTGACTCACCCAATACAATTAACAGACATACACACAAACAAATAATTAGTAACAAGATTATTACAGCCTAACTCTGTACTTTTTTTATATTGAATATTTGTATTTTTTTTAGTTTTGACACTATATCTGTTATATTTGATATTTCAGTGTCCATCAGGGTATTTCTCAGCCTCGACAGGAGCTATAACTTGTACCATATGTACAGCAGGTTCACAATGTTCTGACCCAGCAGTTTCACCAGTGGCCTGTGCATCAGGAGAGGTTAGTAATAACATTTTATATCAGTTTACTCAGCCTCGACAGGAGCTATAACTTGTACCATATGTACAGCAGGTTCACAATGTTCTGACCCAGCAGGTTCACCAGTGGCCTGTGCATCAGGAGAGGTTAGTAATAACATTTTATATCAGTTTACTCAGCCTCGACAGGAGCTATAACTTGTACCATATGTACAGCAGGTTCACAATGTTCTGACCCAGCAGTTTCACCAGTGGCCTGTGCATCAGGAGAGGTTAGTAATAACATTTTATCTAAAATTACATTCTATATAAGATGAATATTTTTATGCAAATTAGTTGAGAAATCTGTTAATGCTTTGTCTTTTTCTTAAATAAATTACCCCAGAAGGTAACTTATACGTTTTCGTTCGTCTTTACTAATACATGTTTCTATGTCGGCATTGATACTACTGAACATTAAATACAAGTCAAGTTGATGGTTTTATATGGGTAATTGGAGATAAAAACACCTTGATACATGGATTTTTTAAGATACAAGTCAAATACAATTTCAGTTTCACAGGTTATAATGCTTTTCAGCTATGCATAAGAAAATAAAACATCAGGAACATTGATGGTTTTCAAATAATAACAAAGCTTGTTTTCATCAAAGCTGTGATAATATATTTGGGATATCTAAAAATCATTATATACAGGTTGAAGCAAGTTAACATTTATCATGGCCACTATATTGATTAAGAATTATGTCCTTTGAAAATGGTAAAAAAAAAGCAATGACAGTGTTTTGCAAACAGTACATTAAAGGCATTGATAATGTAAGTAACAAATGATGATAAATAAATGTCATTTAAAATACCAAGCATTACACCTTTTGTATTTTTTGAGTTATATGCCTGAAAAATTGAAAATCATCTATTTTGATTTTATAAAAAAAAGCTAGAATTTGTATTTTGGAATTCCGACTAAATTTAAATGAAATATTAAATTGAGTTCAACAAATCAAATTTACCAGCTTTTAATGTTAAAGAGTTTCTTTGTAATTAATTTGAAAATCAGCCTATATGTCATTTACAAAAAAAAGACCAGTTTCCTAGAGAATTGAAAAGATCTTAATTTTATTTAAGAATTGAATGCTTCTTTTTGTAAATTTATTGGGGTGTAAAAGCGTTGAACGAAGTACATTTTGTATAAAGCGCGGAAGCGCTTCATTCTTAAAATGTAAGCACGGCCAATGCTTTTACAACCCTATAAAGTTACAAAAAGAAGCATTCAATACTTATAATTACATTTTTTAGCTAGGATCATGGAAACACGATTTTTATCCAGTTTTATTTAATTCACCTGTGCACTTTATTGTGGGACCTCGTGTCATCATGCATGATAAATTGTATTGTCTAATGCAATTGTTTACGGAATAACATGTGATGTGCAGTTAGCCAATCAGAATACCGTATTATAATGAAACTTACATCTAATGTAATTATATTGTAGTATTCATCAGCGGGATCTACAGCCTGTCAATCTTGTCCTGCTGGTAGTGTATGTACTGGTGGGGCATTGACTACTTGTAATGTAAGTATACATATATAATATGTATTTTGAAGCCTTTTCTTAGTATCAACCTTGTCATGTTTATGATTATATCCAGCAAAATTATCCTGAATTTTCTAATCTTCTAAGAATTTTCAAAAGTAACATTTAATCTAAACATTAAGAAATGTACCAAAAATAAAAGTTAAAATGTTATCAATATCTTTAAGATTCGCGCCCTATGCGACCCCATGGCGCTAACGGGAGTTATAAGGATATAAGGATATAATCTTTAAGATTCAGTTATCATTCATACCACTTGGCAGAAAATCTTATTTTTTTTTTTTAAATTCATCAGAGTATATGTCTGACACATCAATGCAAAAAAAAATTGGTAAACTTTTGCAAATCTATGGTGAAATAACAATAAGGTCATTTTGATTTAAATGAGATATTTAACTGAAGCTGAAATATTATAAATAAGTTGTGTTAGTGTATTATAGGGTTATTGCATGAATATTGGGGAATATTGTCCCGAGTAGAATTTTATATTGCACGAGCTTGCGAGTGCAATATATGTTCTACGAGGGACTATATTCCCCAATATTCATGCAATAACCCTTTTATTGTATAGCAATATAATATTTGAAAGTAGAAATTGGTTTAACTAAGATTTTGTTGTTGATGACGTCATGAAATTTGAAGACTTATTGAGACTTATTGCACTAGTGCAATAATAGAATTTATTGCACGCTAACTTTTGGTTACTTTCTGTAGGATATATTATATTGCTATACAATAATATAGAAAATCCGTCTAATGTTGGCAATACTGTCAATGTGCTGACACTTTAAATCCTGTTTTTTTCTTCTTCACAGACTGGTGAATATGTAAGTGGCAGCACTTGTACAACATGTACAGCAGGATACTATTGTCCTTCACCTTCATCAGGAAGAATTATGTGTCCTAGTGGCTCATACCAAGATCAGACCGGACAGACATCATGTAAAGACTGCCCCTCAGGACAGCAATGTACAGACAGTCCACCTACAAGTCCTACCAACTGTAATGCTGGTTATTATAGTTTGTTAGGAGAGGTCGCATGTACTGTAAGTATAATCAGTTGGTCTTCCTAAGTTGTTGTTACATGTTTTCCTGTAGAATTATATTATGTTTATATACAGCACTAAACTATTGGAAATTACATCCTTTTAGAGATATATATTTTATATACTATTCACATTAGTAATTTGTCCCTGACTGTTTAAAGGGGATTTGGGATGATCATCATTTAGACATCAATCCAACAAAATAATTTTTTAAAAGTAAGCAACTAATAATTACCTTATAGTCTTCAGTGAGAGACATGCGTCACTACCGTATTGTAACTTCAAATACCCTGAGTTTAGACAAGGTTGGAATTGCCTCAACAATGACGACCAGAGATTTACTTCTGCATGCTTTTTAACCAGTCAGTTAAACCATTATGACTCATTGATGTAAAAGAAGTTATTTAATTTTATAGCTTTGTCCAGATGGTTACTACAGTGGATCAGCTTCTGCTTCCTGTTCTCAATGTCCTGCTGGTCAGAAATGTTTCGATGGATCAAGCTACCTGTCAACACCTGCTGACTGTTCTGCTGGTACCTACAGTCCACTGGGAACCTCAACCTGCCTTACTTGTACAACAGGTATGCACCAAGTAAAATATAAAAGAAAATTCATACAAATATATAAGGAGAATATCTATTTGCATATTACATTTCAAGATGTTATAGGTGAGATTTCATTATAATTATTGATTTAAGTTTCGGCAAAGTACAGTTTTTGAAAATCAACTCCACAGTTTAGCATATTATAAGTTCTCAGGACAAAAAAACATTATATGTATTATATATAAACATAGATACGTTCAATTATTATTCATCATAAATTGGCACACAGATTCCAAAATGATTTTTTAACTGAATAGCCAAGTCAATAGTTATATAGTAAAAAAATAATGAAACCCAGATCATTTTTTTAGAACACGCCCCAACTGACTTTTAGTAGAATGCATGCTGTTCAGTGTGAGGCAATACTCTGTGTTGAAAGTCATACTTTAATCTATAATGGTTTAATTTTATGAATTGTGACTTGGATGGAGAGTTGTCTCATTGGCACTCATATCACATCTTTTTGAATCTATTTAAGTAGGAATATTGAATTGCTTATGGATAAATAACCATTAAATTTTACAGGACTATACAGTGGAACCAAGGCAGCAGCCTGTTCTCTATGTACACAAGGAAATTACTGTAACAATCCAGCTTCTTCCCCACAAGCATGTTCTACAGGACAATACAGTGCAGAAGGAATTGTAAGTTGTCATGATTCTACTGTTATCATACTTGTGCTAATACTGAATTTATAAATCAAAGTAAAGAGTAAGACAACTGAATCAAAATAAAAAATTATCTTATTCATTTCCTAAATATTTTTTTTTTATAATTGGAAAATTTAACTCTTAAGATGTAAATATAATTTTTAGTGATGGAAAAACTGTGACCATTGGTTTTTTTATAACTAAAATAGAATTCCAAATATTTCTCTTCTACCAGTTGCATATTTGATGACAAAAAAAAAGACTGAATGAAATATTTTAACCATATTTTGGTTTAAAGGGTAGAATCTTAATATTTTATTGGTTGAAAAGAAAATAATAGAAATTTAGAGAAATGTTTATAAAGTTATCTCATTTTCCTCTCTACCACTTCTTTACTTATAGTCATACAACTTCTCATTTTAGACAATTTCATGTCAAGCATGTTCAGCTGGTTTTTATTGTGCTGCTAATGCCCTACCAGTTCCCTGTGCTACTGGTACTTATTCAACAGTAGGTCTGGCTGCTTGTTTACCTTGTCCTACTGGTCAGTCTTGCAATGATCCTGCTGAAGCACCAGTCAATTGTGGAACAGGATATTATAGTCCTTCTGTAAGTCATTAAAGGGTTAAAATATAAAAGCTTGAAAAATTACTGTTATTAGTTAATTACAGAGTAAAACTTTAAAATTTTAACAGACCCCAAAATTATACCTGAAATTAAATATGTTTTGTTGAAATCTAATGTAATGTTATATACTTTGTCAAAAATGAAATTGAAATGAATTACAATCCTTTTTTACTATTTTTTTATCCAGACTTGAAAGATTTGTTGGTATGACCTCAAATAAAATATCAATCAAATAATATCATTTTGACACAACCAATATTTCCATGGTAATAAATGATTTGATATATTTTTCAGGGTCAAGCTACGTGTATTCAGTGTCCATCTGGTAAGGAATGTGATAGAACTTTAGATACACTGGCTACCTGTGCTACTGGTTCCTACAGTTTGGCAGGGAATGACGATTGTACCACCTGTCCTATTGGATCGTTTTGTCCATTCCCATCTGTTGGTCCAATCAAATGTCCGTCTGGAACACACACAGGCGGAGTAGGCAGTCAAACATCATGTACCGATTGTCCAGCTGGATCATACTGTACAAGTACATCGTAAGTAACAGTCACATGTGTTATTAAGGAAATAGATCTGAATATAAAACCTATATACTGTAAATTCAGATATTATTGTGAGCATTTATTAATGTGATTTTGTCATTTTAGACTTAAATGTAATTTTATTTTTTATCCCTGTCCCATTCTGCACAGCTTTCATTGTTGACAGAAATCAGGCATCGCAGAGAGAACAACAGACATTCTAGAGGAAAACTGACAAAACTAGTCAATAATGAGTCAATAGCATTTGTCACGTCTTGGGTTTGAACTCACAACCTCAGTAATGACAGGCTAGGTATACGGTAGATGATCTACTACTAATACCCATCAGCTACCAATGAGAACTTATTATACTTTTAGGGCGTAAAGGGGGGTATCTGCACAGAAATACGCGAAATAAAATTGCCATTTCACGATGAATGCACAATTAAAATTTCCAGCACGTTGTTTTTTTACTGATTTCATGATACACTGTGAATAATGAACCTTTTTCACGGTTGCACGTGAAATAAAAATGTTAAAACATGTTGGACAAGAATAACCCTTTACTACCCACCCTCTTGTCATTGGAACAGAATAATCTTTACTGATCAAACTAATTACATTTTCATAACCAAAAAGTTAAGAACCGTGATAATCTGTTTGCTGCATTTAACGGGATAGAATAAAATTGAGAATGGAAATGGGGAATGTGTCAAAGAGACAACAACCCGACCATAGAAAAAACAACAGCAGAAGGTCACCAACAGGTCTTCAATGCAGCGAGAAATTCCCGCACACCGGATATGTCCGTCAGCTGGCCCCTAAACAAATATATACTTGTTCAGTGATAATGAACGCCATACTAATTTCCAAATTGTACACACGAAACATATATTTTTTTAAAGGATTTATCTGACTAATAATTGTGTCAAGTGACGATGAAATATCAATTAAAATAATTTTCGTTTGTTTTAGTGCTGTAACTGGAACATGTGGAACAGGATACTACAGTTTGGCCAAAGCTACAGCGTGTAAACCTTGTCCAGCAGGCTACTCCTGTGCTACCAATAATGCTGCTCCAGTGGTCTGTGCTTCAGGAACATTCTCTAACGGACTGGCAACATCATGTACAACTTGTGATACAGGCAAAGCTTGCCCATCAACAACATCAGATAGTGGCAAATATGATTGCCCATTAGGTAATTATTGTATATTTTTTTTACATCTATGGTAGTAAAAATTTGTGATGGGTATGAGGTAATTTTGCAAAAGTTAGGCAAAAAAAATCTAGAAAAGAAACGATTTGAAATATCTTACATGAATTTTATTAGATATACGAAATAGAAATAAAACTGTTAGTTGTTTTACAATTAAAATAAGCTAGAAATGAAGGATTACTGTGGATTCATTAATATTCGTTGGATACCAATTTTCATGGATTTCGTGGGTACTGGCGAACCATGAATTTAAATGTTCAACGAATTACAAATTTTCTAAAGGAATGAGTGTGGACTTTGCCAAAACCACGACATTAAATATCCACAAAAAGCTCAGTTTTCCTCATACCACAAAAATAAAACTAAATGAAACAATTTCATGGGATTTAAGTTTTGGAACTTTTTACTGAATATATCAGACAGACTGATATGGTAGTCAATTATCATTTATTCTATTGTGTTATATTTTAGGAACTTATTCCACTGGATCTCAGACAGACTGTACCCCATGTCCAGCAGGAAGTAAATGTCCTGTTACAACAACAAATTCTGCAGCTACATGTGCTACTGGTGAATATGCATTTGAAGGATCATCCAGTTGTACTGTGTGTCCAGCAGGATGGGAATGTCCAAATACAGATGGTTCTCAAAACAATCCATGCTTACCAGGATTTTATTCAGTAGGAAATCAAGTAGCTTGTACAGAGTGTACTGCCGGCACAGCATGTCCGTTCACAGACTCTGCAACAGCCATTACTTGTACTGCAGGAACCTATGCTATTGCAGGTCAGACCGTTTGTACTATATGTCCAGCAGGAAATGAATGTCCATCTCAAAGTGCAGCCACAGAGACAGCCTGTGATCCAGGTGAATTCAGTCCAGGTGGACTTCAAACTTGTGAAGACTGTCCAGCTGGCTATGCATGTCCAAATATATATGACGACTACAAAATTTTATGTGAGCCAGGGTATTATGCAGAAGCTAAAGCCATTGTATGTACACCATGCCCAGCAGGGAGGAGTGTGCAGTTATCATTTCACCTGGTTCAGCATGTGCAGATGGATACTACAGTTTAGGAGCCCAAGCCTCATGTTCACCATGTCCAGCAGGATACCAGTGTAATGATAAGGCTATTGCTCCAATTATTTGTCCTGAAGGGGAGTACAGCAGTGGATTGGCATTAGCATGTACTACTTGTGATCATGGCTATGCATGTCCTGAAGGTGCCACTCAGAAAGATCCTCCTACAGCCAAGTGCTCTCTTGGTTATTATTGTGCAGATGGCAAAATAGAAACACCCTGTGTAGCTGGTACATATGGTGATGCTCGTGGTTACACTCAAGCATCAGACTGCAAAGATTGTCTTCAAGGTTATTATTGCCCTGAGGGAACAGCGGGTCAACCAACTAACAGCCTGATATGTCCTAAGGGTCACTACTGTCCAACAAAAACAGGTGATTACAAAAATAATCCATGTCCAGCCGGAGATTACTACAACAATCTTGGAGCAGTGTTAGAAACTGAATGCATTCTGTGTCCAGCAGGGCGATACTGCTCTGGAGGTACAGATGATCCTTTCCTAGATGGTTATATTTGTCCAAGAGGTCATTACTGTCCACAAGGATCTGCTGTTGCACCGATAGCCTGTCCGGCAGGAAAATACACTGAGGAAGAAGGTTCTACCGGTTTAGAATTCTGTAAGGGCTGCCCAGCCGGTCATTACTGTGAGTCAGGAACCCACACCCAACTCCATGTGATCCTGGGTTTTTTAACCCTTACACAGAGAAACAAGCGTTGGTGATTGCTCTCCCTGCACATCTGGTAAAGCTTGTACAAAATATGGTCTAACTGAACCTAACTATCCATGTAGTCCTGGATATTACTGCCCTGGAGGAAACTATGCAGTGAATCAAACGAGTATGCTTGTCCTGCAGGAACATTTACTAACTTCCAAAATTTGACCGATGTGGCTCAGTGCGACACATGTCCTGAAACATTTGCTTGCTTGATTGGAACTGGAGGTATCCAGAAACCACCAGTTTCCTGTGGGAAAGGTCACTATTGTCCAGCAGGAACAGCTTCACAGACACAATGGCCATGTCCAGCCGGATCTTACACCAACTTGACCAATCTGAAAATGGTAGAAGAATGTTATGTATGTCCAAGGGGATGGTACTGTTTAGAGGGCTCAGAAGCACCAACAGGTTATTGTTTCCAAGGTCATTGGTGTCCTGATGGTAAGATATTATAATTATGACTTGATACAAAGTTTCATTATTTTATAAGTAGTTCTTCCGAAAGTGCAGATGGAAACTCACATGGCAAAAAGTCACAATTAGAAAAGCTAAGGCTTATATTAAGTAAAATAACAAAATTCCGAACTCTAAGGAAAATATTAATTGGAATGTCTGTAAGCAAATGGCAAAATCAAAAGCTCAAACACATCAAATGAATGGACAACAAATATCATATTCCTGACTTGGTACAGACATTTTCTGAGGTAGAAAATTGTGGATTAAACCTGTTGTTATAGCTAGCTAAACCTCTCACTTGTATGGCAGTCTCATAAAATAACATTATATTCACAAACATAATAGGTAAACAAGTAAAAAACAATATTAACAATAGATAAACAATTTATTAATCATTCAAAATAAAAAGAATTTAGGAGTTATGATATCATCTGTTAGACAGCAACCAATTAGAACAACACAACAGTAAATTGAACATCATGTATTGTTTATTTTAAAGCTTCGAACAAAAATAATTGAATTTATGTTACTTTGTTAAATGAATCTGAATCAGTGTTAACATTGAAAGAAAAAATTGTATCACTTGGTATTTTTACATGACAAGCCATCAAAGAATGTTTCCGTACATTGCCATTAAAAACTTTGTATTTATTTTTTCAAAGGAACTCCACAAGGAGATAGTTTCCCTTGCCATGCTGGATCATACAATAATTTAACAGGAATCACTGCTTGGGAACAGTGTAAGGATTGTTGGAAGGGTCATTACTGTCCGGAAGCTTCTGTGCTACCTACGGTCTGTCCTGCGTAAGTACTGGTAATTTAGATAATATATATATGAAGTTATTACTAAAAAAAATGTTTTCAAGAAATTGAAATGGGGATGACACTTTCAGATGTGAGATATAGGGGTAAATGAAATGGAAATGAACACCCTTGTGTCATCATCTCATGTTCCATGAAAATGTGACAGCTAAAAACCTGGATGTAGAAATAAAGAATATAATATTGCTTTGCTTAACTGGTTCTCCTGTGCAAATTTGGGTATTATTATTGTACTTTTCTTTGATATGAAACTTATATAGAATGCTTATTACATAACACAGTTCTAATTTGGGTGGCATCACTTTTACTGTTAATGATTATGTTCCTTTAAAATGATATATGTGATTCATTCTCCATTTATATGTATATTTTTATTAGAATGTTTAAATATTAATCTGAATTCTTTTATTACATTTTCTAAAAAAAATAATAATGTATTTTAAAATTTGTAGCATTTGTATAAAAGCTTTTTGTAATTGTTTCAAGGTTTTTCAGACTATAAATATTAGCTGTTAAGTTGAATAAGTTGACTGGTATTTTAATGAATAATATATGAATGCAATATGATGCAATATTTCAAATCATTGATTTTGTTTCTACTCTTACAGTTTAATCTTTGAGCAGCTGATTCTTTATGACAATGCATATTTAAAAAATATACTGATTAGCAATTGTGAAAGAAATAAAATGGGATAAAATTGAGAATGGAAATGGGGAATGTGTCAAAGAGACAAGAACTTGAGCATAGAAATACAACAGGAGAAGGCCACCAATGGGTCTTCAAAGCAGCAAGAAAATCCCACAACTGGAGGAGGTCTTCATCTGGCCTCGAACAAAATTGTGCACTAGTTCAGTAAAAATGGACGTCACACTAAACTCTAAAACATAAAAATGAACTAAAATTAAAAAACATACAAGAGTAACAAAGGCCAGAGGCTCCTGACTTGGGACAGGTGCAAAATGTGACGGGGTTAAACATGTTTTGTGAGATCTGAACCCTCCTCATTACCTCTAGCCAATGTATAATAAAGAAACACATAGCAATACGCACACTAAAACTCAGTTTAAAGAAGTCTGGGTCCAATGTCACAATGGGTAACAAAAGAAACTAAGCAAAATAACAATGATACATAAATAAACAAAAGCTTACTAAAAATATATGAGAAGAACATAAGTTACCCCGTATCATGCCAACAACTGGTTTTAGAATAAATGTGTTTATTTCTGATGCAAAGAGGTCTTTTTGTTGTTCATTTTGTCATTTGTCAAAAGGACATTACCAATGACTATTTTGACCAATGTACAGAAAAGACCGCAATATTTTTATGGTTGATATTTGCACTACAACTGTAGAACATAAATGAACTTTGCAGCAAAAATAGATATAAAATATTTGTCATTTAAATGTCTGTTTTTATTTCAGGGGTACTTATAACGCAGAGTTCAAAGCAGAAAATCTGACCATGTGTTGGTCATGTTCAGCTGGAAGCTATTGTCCTGGGACAGCTAACATCGATCCATTACCTTGTGAAAAGGGAAATTACTCTGATTCAGGTGCTACTGTGTGTACTACATGTGAAGCTGGATATTACTGTGATCTGAATACAACAAGTCTATCATACATGCTGAGCGACAGAGTATGTCCAGCCGGAGTTGAATGTCCACCTGGAATGTATAAAGCACCTGATTTAGTTTCTGATAAATGTAGATTAGGTCACTACTGTCCTAGAGGTGACGTTAATCCCTATCCTGTACCTTGTCCAAATGGAACATTCAATGCCTTGTATGGATTGACACAAGTTTCAGAATGTCAGCAGTGTACTGCTGGAATGTACTGTATACCAGAGGGTCTATCTACACCAGCAGGAGATTGTCCAGGTGGCTACTATTGTCCGTTAGGAACTGGACCACCAGAAACCTATCCTTGTCCAATAGGATTCTATCGTAATGGATCGGCAAAAGAATCTTTCCAAGACTGTGCTGAATGTATATCAGGATATTATTGTGATAGAGAGGGACTGGCTTTGCCTATTGATTGTCCCGCTGGATATTTCTGTGTCAGTGGTAGTACTTTCCCACAACCTTGTCCATTAGGAACTTACAGTAACTCCACTAAGTTACGTAGGGCTACAGACTGTACACCATGTCCCGGAGGTTATTACTGTGATGGTATAGGAAGAACTGAACCAACAGATGTTTGTGATGCAGGATTTTATTGTCGAGAGAAAGCCTATACTTCAGCGCCACCTGATGGTTTAACTGGTGGACTTTGTCCTGCAGGAGGATATTGTCCACCTGGATCTGCCACAGCTTCATCTTGTGCAGTTGGTAAATATAGTAAGAGTCCTGGTGCTAAAACGGAATTTGACTGTATTCCTTGTGATCCAGGGTTTTTCTGTGCAGGTTCTAGTAGTACAGACGCTTCACAGCAATGTTCGGCAGGTTATTATTGTACAGGAGGCTCTGGAACACCAACACAGCATGAAACACCAGCTGGATATTACACACAAGATGGAGCCTTCAAACCAGAGCCTTGTCCACGAGGCCAGTACCAACCATCTGTCAGATCAAGTGAATGTTTAATATGTCCACAAGGGTATTATTGTAATGGAACAGCAACAATTGATGAAGTGATCTGTCCGAGAGGTTCCTACTGTCCTTTAGGAAGTGAAAATCCAACACCCTGTATACCAGGAACTTACTTGAATGATATTGGACGATATGCTTTAGAACACTGTACACCATGTACAGGTGGTTATGCTTGTGAAATATATGGTATAGACGTACCTACCGTATTCTGTGTAGCTGGACATTATTGTACGAGTGGATCCAACACAACAATACCAGTTAGTGAATCGTTCGGTGATTTATGTCCACCTGGGTACTTCTGTCCTGAGAATACTGACCAGTACCAACACCATCCATGTCCCAACGGTACCTATAGTGGATACACTGGACTACAGAGTGAATATAACTGTTCAAGTTGTGACCCTGGTAGAGTATGTAATGGATTAGCGCTGACAGAACCCAATGGATGGTGTTCTCCTGGATACTACTGTAATGGAGGGGCATCCACAGACAAACCAAATGATGGTGGACTTACTGGGGATCCTTGTACAGAAGGAGCATATTGTCCAAATGGAACAGGTAGGTATTTATTAATTTTAATGGTTTGATTTTCTTGTCCAGAATATGCATGAAATATTTGCCTCTCGACATTAAGCAGACAACAATCAATTAATTTCTTTTTTTTGCATTACTGAAATCAATATATTTTCCATTGATATATAGATAAATTTGCAGATAAATTTGCATATACACAGGAGATTTGATTATCATATCAATTACAATGACATACATTTAGTCTTGTTTCTACTTTACCCATGAAGTAATTTAAATGGTATTTGATTATAGGATTATATGAAAAGAAAGATGCAGTTTCATATCTTCTTTTCTGAATATGTCCGAAATATCTTTTCAGCAATAAGTTATTCATTCAGGCAACTATATATTATGTTATATTGAATAATTTTTTTGAATAATTCTATTAAAGAGGGGCAAAAGATACCAAAGGCACATTCAAACTCATAGGTAGAAATAAAACTGACAACACAATGGCTGAAAAAAGAAAAAATTCAACAGACAAACAACAGTACAAACACATAAAAACATAAAAAATCAATGACTGAGCAAAATGAACTGACTTAACTCGTAGTTTCATTCAAAATATGTTTGCACAAAATTTGTCAGCTGAATATGTTTATTGATTGAAAATCAAAAGTGTTTTTTATTTCAATATTTTAGGCACTCCAATACCATGTCCAAATGGTCAGTTCATGAATCGTACAGGATATGATCAATGTTTCGATTGTCCAGCTGGCTATTATTGTACCAATGCCATGGAACCATTACTCTGTTCCAAGGGCTACTACTGTCCTGGTAATACAACAGCTGACCTGTCACCATGTCCAAGAGGAACATACAACCCTATATTAGGTAGGTATATTGTAACATGTGGTTCTGGCAAATACTTCATTGATGAATCCAGTGGCGGATCCAGGGGTCTGGGGGTCCGGGGGTTGAAACCCCCCTTTTTTTGGCCGATCAATGCATTTGAATGGGGACATATAGTTGGTATCACATTGCTCATCCACCTGTTTGTACATCTGTCAATTAAGCTATCCATAATTTTGTTACTTATTACCAAATCCTTATTACCCTGATTGAAATGGATTCTATGATATTTATTTCACATTTAGTTTCACTCCTGTGACTATCAAGCTTTATGAGTACAAGCACTTTCAAAACTAACTTACTTTGTTTGCATGTAACGTAAAATTGAGACTTAAAAATGTGCCTAAGTTTAGAATTGAAACAATGCTTATGTTTTTGTTTTAGGAGCAAGAATAGAAAGTGATTGTAAACCATGTGCTGGAGGTTATTACTGTGATAAATTAGCTGCAGTGGACTTTGACCCCAGTTTAAATAATACAGGTGTTGGTTTATGTGCTGCTGGGTTTTACTGTAAATCTGGTAAGTAATATGAGATATACTGATAAGAGTTAAAAATAAAAAACTATAACTAAAATTGCTAAAAAAATATTGACTAAATGACCATAACTGAATATATGTATACATGTATCTTTATAGAGATTATTTTGAAAATAAGAGGTAGTTTCTTGACAGCAGTCTCATTGAAGGAGGATAAACCTGAGCTGAAATACAGCCGAGAAACTCCTTGAGTAGAAATACCATAGACAATAGGTTTATTGCTATTTCCTATAGGCAATTTCAATGAAAGGCTTATAAGATCGTCCTGTTCTCACCATAGTCAAATAAGAAAAAGCATTTAGTTGAGTAGCTTCATATGAAAAATTATCAGACAAAAGATCAAAGCAAAATTTTGAAATATAGCCATAAAAAAGTATATAATTATTTCTCTGATCTTTTTTTAGGTGTAAATGTGAGTAATCCAACAGATGGCACCACTAGTGGTCTTGGTGGTCCCTGTCCTGCAGGTTCATACTGTTTGGCTGGTACCGAGGACCCTACAGCATGCCCTAATACAACCTATAGGGATACAGAAGGGGCAGAGAAACTAGCAGATTGTATACCATGTAAACTTGGACAATACTGTGGCAGTGAGAACCTGACTGATGCCACAGCACCATGTGCTCAAGGATTTTACTGTTACAGAGGAAATAATGTACCTGATCCTACAGGTGAGTCATATTTCTATATTGATTTTGCAACACATAAGAATTTGTCTGCAATTTGATTTTTCCTTTAAAATTCCTTTATATTGCTCTGCTGAGGTATTTTAAAGGTTTACCCTTGTCCGTCCTTAGGTCCACAAGTTCATCTCAAAAATAATTCCTTTTCCGAACTTAAGTTTACCTCTACCAAATGTTATTGTCGAGCCTGCAACTTTTGTTGCAGAAAGCTCGACATAGGGATAGTGATCCGGCCGCGTTAGCTCACTTCTTGAAAGCTTTATATTTTAGAAGGTAGAAGACCTGGATACTTCGTACTTTGTATATAGATGCTTCATGTTACGAAGTTTCCGTCAGTCACATGTCCAATGTCCTTGACCTCATTTTCATGGTTCAGTGACCACTTGAAAAAAAAGTTCAAATTTTTTGTAATGTTGAATTCTCTCTTATTATAAGTAATAGGATAAATATATTTGATATGTGCGTACCTTGCAAGGTCCTCGTGTCTGTCAGACAGTTTTCACTTGACCTGGACCTCATTTCATGGATCAGTGAACAAGGTTAAGTTTTGGTGGTCAAGTCCATATCTCAGATACTATAAGCAATAGGGCTAGTATATTCGGTGTATGGAAGGACTGTAAGGTGTACAGGAAGGACTGTAAGGTGTACATGTCCAACTGGCAGGTGTCATCTGACCTTGACCTCATTTTCATGGTTCAGTGGTTATAGTTAAATTTTTGTGTTTTGGTCTGTTTTTCTCATACTATATGCAATAGGTCTACTATATTTGTTGTATGGAATGATTGTAAGGTGTACATACTTAGCAGGCAGATGTCATGTGACCCTGACCTCATTTTCATGGTTCAGTGGTCAAAGTTAAGTTTTTGAGTTTTGGGCTTTTTATCTAATACTATATTTGGTGTATGGAAATATTTTATGATCTTTATGTCAGTCACACAGGTTTTATTTGACCCTGACCTCATTTTCACGGTTCATTGCACAGTGTTAAGTTTTTGTGTTTTGGTCTATTTTTCTTGAACTATAAGTAATGGGTTAACTATATATGTTGTATAGAAGCATTGTTAGCTGTACATGTCTGCCTGGCATGTTTCATCTGACCTTGACCTCATTTTCAAGGTTCATTGGTCTTTGTTTAGTTATCTTAGTTAATGTTAAGTTTATGTGACAGTTGTAATAAAGTTTAGCTTTATACCTAGGACTATCAACATAATATCAATGATTAGTATAGAAGGCGAGACATTTCAGCGTGTGCACTCTTGTGAAACTTACACACAATGCTTATTACCACAAATCAATCAATTTTGTGTTGCATCACTTCAACCGTTCTGCACTTATGCCTCTTTATAGCTTCATTTGCAAGCGGGGCATCATCTTTGTCCCATTGACACATTCTCCAGTCATTTTATATACAGATAATATATACTCTAAGATCAAAATTTTATTGTTTTATTAATGTTAAAATTGCAAGTGGTTTTTTTTGCATTAATCAGAACTCAAATTCATTATTTCGAAGCATCATTCGTTGGTAGTAATCCCTAAAATTGCATCAATCAGTTTCATTTTTTTGTTGAACAAGTACCTTAATAAATGATGGTAATAATTTGTTACTTTTAATAAAGTACTTATTGTTTACAATGAAAAAGTCCTTCTTATATTTTTATTCTATTATTTGTTGTGTTGCAGGAGATGAACCTCTGATAGGTGGACCATGTCCAGTCAGTCATTATTGTCCAGAAGGAACATCTACACCATTAGCTTGTCCGGCAGGAACATACAACAACATAACTGGCCAGTGGAATTGTACAACATGTCAAGCAGGTTACTTCTGTAATGAGAACACAACAACCTATGAAGACTTCCCTTGTCCTGTCGGACATTATTGTCCAGATGGTACAGAATACCATGACCAATACCCATGTCCGGCCGGAACATTCAGAGATTCTCAACAAGGACAAAGTGTGAGCGACTGTACCCAGTGTACTGGTGGATCTTACTGTGGAACACAAGGATTATCTGCCCCTACTGCACAGTGTGACGCTGGTGGGTATTATATTGTAACTGTTGAAATATATTTCAAAGTTTTTTGTATTATTATTTTTTTAATACATTGTTATTTTTGTAGTTTTAATTTCATTCTTTTACTGGATATTCAGATGAGAGAAGAACTTTCTTTGATATGAATGACCTATCTGTTGGTCTGAATTCCAAACAGAATTAAGATTTCTCACAGACACATAATACAATATGTTTTAACCATAGGTTGATAATTTTAAACATATTTAAGAATAGACATGCCATGACATTGTCAGTTTGTTTCAACATGATTGAAGCAAAAATCAATTTATGATTTTTAATAATTTTCTAGGATATTTCTGTGTAATTGGAGCCTGGTCAGCGACACCTACTGATTATAACAATTTTACCCACGGAGATTGTTTATGTCCAAGTAATTCCACTGGAGGAATGTGTCAACCAGGGTATTATTGCCCCCAGGGATCATTAGAACCTACACTCTGTGAGGAGGGAAAATACTGTGCCACACCTGGTAAGTACTTTTCAGAGAAGGAATGGTCTTTTGAGATTATAAAAATATTTCAGCAATTTTTAAATCCCCTGCAATTATGACATGACAAATTGTACTGTAATTTTTCAATTTAATTTTTCAATTTTTATGTTTCAAATTAGGACAAATGCAAAAAAGATTAATTGTTAAGGTATCCCAAACTGATGGTAGTATATAATTTGAAAAGTAGAAATATAAAAAAATATCTTTGCTTCCATTGTAATTGAGTTAAAAAGGTTTTGAATTATTGATTGTCAAAATACTACATTATAAGTAATTCAGACAAATTTGGATACAATTACACCTTTAATTAGCAGCCCTTAGTTTAATCAAATATTTATGTAACAAATTCCAAAAATATGTTTACAGCACTTGGAGCGGTGACTGGTGATTGTAGGATTGGTTATTACTGTGGACGTGGAAGTGAGAGAGACGATCCAACAGATGGCGTTACTGGTAATATTTGTCCTGCTGGCAGATACTGCAGTAAGTACCATAGCCTGTGTCTTGTCTGTTAAGATATGTGTATGTGTCCACTATAACCTCATAATGAAAGACATATTCAACATTCAACAAAAACATCTGGAGTATATTATCCCTCACAACAAATGCCAAACAATTTCACCAGGCCACTTATTTATACTAAAAACGTCTATATATGAAAAAAAGTTTTAATACCTTGATTTCTACTTATAAGAACTCAAACCAATTTGTTTGTTTACCTTTAATTAGGAAAATTACAGCTCCAATAAAAGTAAAGGTCCTTTATATATTCGAAGACATGACAATTAGTACTTGCTGCTTCTAAGCTAAGCACTCAGAATTTTGGAGTAAGAGTCTAAACAGGAATATTATTGCAGGTGATGTTATAACCTTGATGTTCAATTTAATGTTCATTGTTAACTTTTTCAGCAATTGGATCTACAAGTAATCCATCTAAATGCCCAATAGCAACATTTTCTAATAAAACGGGGAATACCCAGGTGAATGATTGTACCGACTGTACCCAAGGTTATTATTGTGAGACTGAGGGACTTACAGCACCAACTGGTCCTTGTGGAGAAGGTAAGATTACACACTGTACCCAATGGCATTATTCTAGAGGACCAACATAATTTGTTAGTCCTTGCTTTAAAAGCATTATTTCCTTCAATAGAAACCAGGGACAATCAAATTGAAACTGTTAGGATGTTTATATTATGGAAAACATTTTGAATAATACTTTTTTCATGATTCATGAATTTTTTTTAAAGGGTTAAGGGTACATGTGAATGAAAAAGTGAACAGCTTTTAATTGGTACAATTTTGGAATTTTAGAAACTGATTTTGCATTGAGTTTTATTTTTAATGTCCAATGAACTTTTGGAATTACATTCTTGATCCATTTATAAATTTATTGAGTTTTAAGTGCTATTCATCTCTGTGCAAAAGAGAAATGTATTCTTACTTTATGACTGTTTCAGGTTATTATTGCCCAACTGGACAAAGCATACAAAATCCACCGGCAACAATATGTCCTGCTGGACACTACTGTCCTGAGGGTAGCCATGCAGAGATTGACTGTCCATCTGGTACATACCAAGACCAGACAGGTCAAGGACTATGTAAAGAATGTGTAGCAGGTATGTACACTCGGTCTTGTCAACAATATTAAATTTAAAGGAGGAGTGTTCAAAGACTGATTAATTCTATGACTTACATGAAGGTATGCTCGAGACCAAATGTGTACCTAAGATGTGTTATTTAGCAACAACAACATAAAAAGTTACAAAGTAGTCTTTAGTCTTTCACATTAATTTTTTTTTATATTTTCACCAAAAGTTATCCAACCATATCTCTAAATAGAAATTTAATGATAAGTCATGTAAGTAGAGCAGAGGATTTAACAAATCTGATTTGGAAATCAATTGAGTGGTACAAACATTTTATGAAATGAATTTCCAATGGACAAGACATATTTTCATGCTACATTTAAGGATGAAAATAAAAATAATTTTGAATAATACCACAACCATATCAAATAGGATATTATACTTTAGGGCTGTTCCAGAATTGAATAAATGGGTGCATGGGAATTACTTTATAAGACACAGACCATCTATAAAATTAGTTTTATTGTGTAACCTATAATTCTTCAAATACGCTGCGGAAAATGCATCCACTCATATTTAAACAATTTTAGTCCCCCCAATCCCCACACCCAATTAATGTTTTAACAGCCCTTAGCTTAAACTAAAATAAACCATCTTCTTATGATAACAAAACATGTACTGGTACGATTTATATTGAAATATGGTGCTTATAACATAAATTTTAATGTCTTTTGTTTGTTCTAGGATACTACTGTGACATTGCCAACACGCCTGTGACAGCATATACAAGCTATACTTGTCCTAAAGGTCATTACTGTCCAAATGGAACTGAATTTAGTACCCAGTATCCATGTCCTGCTGGAACATACAATCCTACACTACAGAGAGAATCACTTGACCAGTGTACGCAGTGTGATACTGGCAAATTTTGTGATACCACAGGACTTCAAGCAGTCACAGGTATGAAAATAATCTCAGTATTTCTTTTTATTACTGAAAATGTGTATGTGTTAACCAATTTTCTCCATATGATCAGTTTCACTTTAAATTTTTGATTTTTCTTTAATTTTGCAATAATTAAAATGTCTAAATAATGTCTGAATTCATTGTACTCATTATAAAGAGTACAGGCATATAACTTTTTAGGGCATTCCATATAAAGACATTTTGACTTGTTGAGTTTATTAATTTATCTAACTTCACAATAGGTAAGGGATAAACAATGTGTGAAAGTGTTTCATGCTACTTTACTACTTTAAACTTCTTTAACCTTAAAATTTATTTTAAAATGATCCTCATTTTACTTCAGGCGATTGTACAGCAGGCTATTTCTGTATGAATGGTTCATCATCAGCCACTCCAAACGATGGGGTCACAGGTCAAAGATGTCCTGAAGGTCATTATTGTACAACAGGAACTACTGACCCAACACCATGTGGTCTAGGGACCTGGTCTAACAGTACTGGTCTCACTATCCAATCAGAATGTCAGGACTGTTTAGGAGGATATTATTGTAATGTTCAAGGAATCACCGAACCATCTGGTCCTTGTGATGCAGGGTATTTTTTTTTTATGCAATTGAAATCTGTATGAATAAAATATGTTATGTGTATTTCAGTAAGACAGCAATAAAACAAAACATTAAAGAAAAAAAACATCAATAGGTCAATGCAGCAATAATTAATTATAGTATAACTAATCGCCGTATTTGAATATCAAAAATAAGACAACGCGTGACCGAACGACACATGGATTAAACGAGTGCGCAGCACGAGTTTAATCCATAGCGGCGTTCGGTCACAAGTTGTCTTATTTTTGATATTCAAATATGGCGATTAGTTATTCTTTTTATTACATTGGCAAAATTTGGCTTTTTTTATAAAATTAATGTAGAAAATGTAAGGAACTATATCTTTTTCCTACGCATTGACAATTTGTTTTGATCCGACGTTATCGACGTCTTGACAACGCCTATTGTTGTATGACGTCAGAGAGTGAAATAACCACGTTTATTTCACATGTGAAATTATCGGTTTTTATCTAACTGGGAAATCAATGTAATTCATTGCAACCAATGTAATAAAGATCTATATCTACCTCAACTTAGGTATAAAATAGTGAGTGATTTAAACAAACTTTAAAAGATCTGTGGTTAATTTTGGCGTTTAAAGAGGTTTTTCAATGATAATGCAAGGAGATTTGTCCTTCTAGGTTACCAAAGGAACAAACACTTTTTTCATTGCAGAATTCTATTCATAAATTGTATTCAAGCCACATTGTGAATCTTTTTGGCATGTGATATGGTAGTCATTGTTACAATGTATAGAATAACATGATAATAAAAAGTTCATATCCAAGTTAGAGGTTGTTTTAATCATGGTCCTGATATTCATAATGAACAGAAAAGTTAATCGTCATAAAAGATAACACTGTGCCTGGTTTTATATAGAATATATTTACATACAATGCAAATACTATTATCAAAGCATTTGTAAATTTTAAATTACTAATAGCATTGAGATCTGATAGTTGATAATTGTAAATTGAAGCTAAATATTAATTTGCTGGGTATTTATTTTAGATACTACTGTTCTGGAAAAGCTACAACTCCTACTCCTGCTGATGCTGGCGTCACTGGAGATCCCTGTACCATAGGCCATTATTGTCCATCAGGCACTGCTGTCCCCATATCTTGTGCTGATGGTTCCTACATGACAAACCCAGGAGCTGCTGAATGTTGGAATTGTACTGCAGGACATTATTGTATCACAGGACTCACACCAGAAGATTGTCCTGCAGGGTTTTATTGTCCCGAAAGCACAGGTCAGGTATGGCAGCCATGTCCAGGAGGAACATTTAGTGCATCAACAGGTTTATCAGCTGTAGGAGAGTGTACACAGTGTACGGGAGGTTTCTACTGTGATGTTACAAATGCTACTGTTGAAACAGGAGAATGTAATGCTGGATACTACTGTACATCTGGATCTGACATGCAGTCACCTGATACAGGAAATACAGGTGTGGCTGGTCCATGTCCCGCTGGTCATTACTGTCTACAGAAGACTGTCACAGCTTCCCCCTGTCCGGTTGGAACATTTAGTAACCAGACAAAGTTAACAGCTCAAGCTCAATGTGAGGACTGTTCTTATGGTAAATATTGTGGAAGCACTGGATTGACAGAACCAACTGGAGACTGCTGGGCTGGATTCTACTGCTTGCTTGGAGCTCAGTCACCAAATAATCCAACTCTAGATTCTACAGGTGGACCATGTCCCATGGGAAATTACTGTCCAAATGGAACATCATATCCTCTGGGTTGTCCTGCTGGAACATACAACCCACTGACCGGACAATCTACTTGTCAACCTTGTGATGCAGGCTATTACTGTCCAGAAAATTCTACCTCAGTCACTGGAAATGATTGTCCAACAGGTCATTACTGTCCAGAGGGCACTGCTTTCTCTACTGAGTACCCATGTGACAAAGGATATTACAATCCATACACCACAAAACAAAGTGTGTCTGACTGTGTACCATGTGATGCTGGTAAATACTGTGCAACTCCAGGACTTTCTACTCCCACCAATGATTGTGATGCCGGTTGGTATTGTACTAGAGGTGCATGGTCGGCACAACCAACAGAGATAGGAAACTACACAGCACCAGATTGTTTCTGTCCAGTTAATCAGACTGGTGGTCAATGTCAGATAGGATACTATTGTCCCTTAGGATCTAATGCACCAATAGACTGTACACCAGGTCAGTTTAATTTCTCAATATTGTGGTCAAAACAATTCAAAAACTCAAATTGTGATAAAACCTCTTTTGGGTTAAACAAAAAAATTGCCTTTTTGTATTTTTTAGGGTCATTACTTTCAACAAAGCCACATTTTTTGGGCTCTTCTTTCAACAAAGCCACATTTTTGGGCACTTCTTTATACAAAGCCACTATTCATCCTGAACATTCATGAGATATTTTACGCAGACTTTTAAGCAGATAACAAGTGATTGATCAACAAATTAAAGCCAACAAACCAGTTTTGACAGATTATTGATTTACAATAGTGACTCTACAATATAGCTTATTGGTGAAAGCAGAACTTCAGACCTTATATTTAAATTAAAGTAATGATATGAACAATTTGTTGGTACATTTTTTCATCAAATGAATAGTATAATTTTGTATTATAGGAAGCTATTGCGGTATTATTGGCCTTGCGGCGGTCACTGGACCATGTGATGCTGGGTTTCTATTGTACACTTGGAGCCACACGTCCAGACCCACAAAATGATGCCACTGGTGGAGATTGTACTGTAGGCCACTATTGTCCACAGGGCACTGATGTCCCTGAAGCTTGTCCACCAGGTTACTTTACAAATGCCACAGGAAACACTGACTTTACTGGGTGTAAACTTTGTACTGAAGGTTTGTAAATATAGTGTGCAATACAAATATACAGTTGATCTTTTGACATGTATTCAATAATTAGTCCTTTTTTTCTTTATTTTAAAGATATAAACCTATTTGATACCACATTAAAGAAGGATTTATTCCAAACGAGAAAATTTAACAGGTCTGCATTCTTATTGAAAAAGTTTTGAGGAAAGGATGTGATTTGTACTTTGCTGCTATAGCTAAAGAGTCAACTAATACAAATTTTATGTGATAGACCAAGCTATGAATTCAAACATAATATAAAAAGAAGATGTGTATGATTGCCAATGAGACAACTATCACAAAAGACCAAAATGACACAGACATAAACAACTATAGGTCACCGTACAGCATTCACATAAGTTCATGTCTAATTCAAGATTATTTACTATTTAACTTTCAAAAATATAATAAGCCACTGTTTAGAGTAAATGGCCAGTTTGACTTTCAATCATTTATTTACACAAACTATTTTCACAGGCTCCTACTGTGACAGTGCTGGTCTTAGTACACCAACTGGACCCTGTGATGGAGGTTATTATTGCCCAGAAGGACAGAATGTTAGTGCACCAGCTGCTTATGTCTGTACACCAGGACATTAACTGTCCAATAGGAAGTCCTGTACAAACTTCCTGTTCATCAGGAACGTATCAAGATCAATATGGACAGGTATGGTTGAGAAATATTTTTTTTGAGTTGTTGATGGATAAAAATTGATAAAAAAATTGTAATAATCTATTAGAAACTTAGAATTTGCTCACAAAGAATGATAATTTATTAGGAAGATTGCACATGTTTAGATCCACGTTTGGATAAAAGTTGAAACCAAATGAGATGAAAACACATAGAAAACAATATAACAAATAAAAAGACACTATAACTGCATTTACTTTTTTCATGGCTGGGTATGAATCTAAAGGATCAAACATTTGGTTTTAAGAAGTGACTTAATTTCCAATAAATGGGCTCATTGGCAACAAATTCAAACAGAATCAATGCTACTTTCTATAGTGCACATATGGAAGTTAGATTAACAAAAACAAGTTATATTCATCTTTAATACATTACATGACTTGATAACATCTTGGCAGTGTTTTGTTTTAATAAATTTGTCAATTTGAATATTGTAAATAATTGCAGCAAACTGAAAAAGAAACAACAGTTTTTTATGCATAATTGAACTCTTTGGTAGCAAATATTGTGAATAGCTTCTATTATCGCAAGAGGATATGATTGGCTGATGTTATCATATGATTATTTTTCAGGCAACCTGTAAGACTTGTTTGGAGGGCTACTACTGTGATGGTACAATACAAAATAATACCTTCTGTTCCCATGGATCCCAGAATCCTGTTCCTTGTCAACCTGGTAACTATTGTCCAACTGGTACCAAATTTTCTACAGAATTTGGCTGTCCAAATGGTACATTCAGTGACCAGTACTACCTTAAGGCTGCCTCAGAGTGTACTCCTTGTAGTGGAGGAATGTACTGTGAATCCATGGGATTATCCACTCCCACTGCTGAATGTACAGCTGGGTATTATTGTACACAGGGAGCCTCAGTGTCTACACCTATTGATGGTGTTACTGGAGACCAGTGTGAGATGGGAGGTTATTGTCCTCAAGGATCAAATGCTACAACTCTGTGTCCACCAGGAACCTACAATCCAACTAGAGGTAACTAAATTGACACAAGCATTTTATCAGAGTCATCATAATGTAACAAACGGTTTTGTTTCAGTTTATTTAGAAAGAAAAATTATTCTGATGACTGAAATTGAAGAAATGAAAAAGTAACTAACATTATAAAATAATGAAAAGTCAATTGCATATAAAATTAGTCTCACATTAAACATAATTACTGTGTGCTTATTAAGAATTAATGGTTTTACCAATCATTTTTTACTTGATTTCTATATGGTTAAGATTTTTGACTTTTCAACTGTGATGATTTTGGTCCCGCAACAAAGTTGTCTGTGCCATATAGTTTTACCCTTGTTTTTATTATGTTAATGTTATACCCAATGGTGGAAAGCAACTATTGTATTTGTTAGACAGAACTTTGATATGGGATATTCATTTTTTTAAGATGTTTTTTTATAAATTATTATATTTTCACTGTACATAACTAATTTATATAATACTTAATTTCACAGGTTTGACCGCAGAAACACAGTGTACAGATTGTGATGGTGGCAAGTATTGTCCAAACAGTGGTATGACGGCTCCTGCTGGGAACTGTACTGCTGGATATTACTGCTCCTCTGCAGCCTCCACAGCCACACCCACTGATGGTACTACAGGTGATGAATGCCCCATAGGAAGCTACTGTCCAGAGGGAACAGCCACACCCAAACAGTGTGATCCAGGAACATACACAGATACCAAACAGAACTATGAATGTCTACAATGTACACCAGGTCGGTTGAATTTATAAATTAATTATTTTTTTCTGATCAGATTACATGTTATTTAGCCTACAGATAATAGAAGCATCAACATTAAAACTTTCTGACCATATTTATAAATTGGGGTAATTAAATCTTTTCTGTGTTCATTATTCATTTTTGATGGCCATGTACAATGCGTTTAAAAAAAAAAAGGTGAAATGTTCAATATGGTTTATTTTGCCAAAATGTCTTAAGAAAAACAAGATGCACAAAATATGTCATAATATAAGGTATAGTATCTTCCCACACCATTTACCTTTTTCTTTAACACAAACTAAAAGGTAGTGAAAATTCAAATTATGATTATTTGTAATGTGCAAATTTTGCTGAAAAAGAGATATGGGTGTATCAGATATCAATAAAATATCAATCACATAAAAATTGAAAGAATGAATGACATTTAACGGTCAGCAAACCCTATTTAAACATAAGGTTGATCTCTGCATTGCCTTGAATCTTAAATGAATTAGTTAGATTTATGGTCAAAAGACTAAACCAAAAATAACATTGATGATAAATTGTATTTCCAGGTTACTATTGCACCCAAGGAAGCAACCCACAGCCTTGTCCATCAGGTTATTATTGTCCAGAAAGTACTGGACATGTATGGCAATCTTGCCCAGCAGGTACCTTCAACCCATCCACTGGGTTAGCCAATGAAACACAATGTACACAGTGTACTGGAGGATTCTATTGTGATGTCAAAAATCTGACTGCAGAAAGTGGACCATGTGATGCTGGATATTTCTGCAGAAGTGGATCTGATGACCAACAGCCAAGTGGTTTGACCGTAGGTGATGCTGGTCCTTGTCCAGTAGGTCACTACTGTCCACAACAGACACAAGATCCTATTCAGTGTCCAGCAGGAACATTTAACAATGAGACCATGTTGACTGCAGAATCATCATGCCAGCAATGTTTACCTGGATATTATTGTGATATACCTGGTATGATGATTGATTACTTACTTACTCTGTCACATACATTTACAAAAAGCATGAAATTATTCCACCATAATGTTTCAAATTAGCATAATTAATCTTTATATCTATAGTTAAATTCACCAGTAGTTTAGGATAGAAATTGAAATAATTTTTGTGTTCAAAGCAAATTTGTATACATATTTTGATGTACTATGGAAATTTCAGATGATTTTTATGGTTGATATAAATTATGGTAACTTATTGGTGGTTATTTCAATTTGAAGCATGAACTCACTTTGAAAAACTTAAATGAGATAACTGCAATTAATGAATACATTTTTTTCATAGGTTTAGAGTATCCAACAGGAATGTGTGAGGCAGGATTTTACTGTTCAGGTGGAAGTAACTCTTCCAACCCTCCAGCTACTGATGCTACAGGTGGTCCCTGTCCTGCTGGTTCCTATTGTCCAGTTGGATCCAGTTTACCAATGCAATGTGTAGCAGGGACTTTCACTAACATTGAACAGCAATCTAATTGTACAACATGTCCAACTGGGTATTACTGTACACAAGGCAGTTCCTCACCAGTCATCTGTCCAAAAGGTAAGGATTGGAAAAAAATATTCTCAGTTTGTTATTATTTTTTTATTTGCCTGTAAATTTAAACAGGGAAAGTAGGTTTTAAGAATGAAGAGAATTCATCATAGAAAATATGAGTTGAGTTTCTTGATAATATACAGAAATCTTAAGAATGATGATAATAAAGGCTGGCTAGTATGAAAATGTAAAGAGATTCTTTTATTTAATGAAAATGGATTTTTTTTTAAAACTATGTTCAATCATTTGAATTAGATATCAAAATAAGATGCTATAGACTTGGCAGGCTGCGTCCAGTGATATAAATTTATACACTGATAATATAATAATACAAATAACAAAAGCATCAGTTTTTATATGAATGAAAATCAAATAGGAAGTAATATTTTGACAAATTTATTATAAAAAAAATATTAATTATGCATTCATATTATTTTAGGTCACTATTGTTTGGCTGCCACAGAATTTTCAAACCAATATCCATGCAACAATGGAACATTTAACAACATTACAGGAGCTCAGGATGATAGTTTATGTGAGCTCTGTAAACCAGGGTATTACTGCCCCACCCCTGGGCTAGCAGAACCAGCTGGACAGTGTGATGGTGGATACTATTGTATTCTTGGATCATGGTCCAATCAACCATCACCTCTAGGAAACGATACTATGACAGACTGTTCTTGTCCCAACCAGACGATTGGAGATAAATGTAAAGCTGGAACATTCTGTCCACCAGGGTCAGATTCTCCAACACCATGTACTGGTGGATACTATTGTGATTTAGATGGACTTAGTGCTGAGACTGGACAATGTCTGGCTGGATACTACTGTAATGGAAGCTCACTCTTCAAAACCCTGTCAATGAAACTTTCGGTGATATTTGTCCAAAGGGACATTACTGTCCAATAGCTAGTTCTTATGCCATACCATGTGCTGAAGGAGAATACAGCGATGTTTTTGCTCAACACAATATTTCGAGTTGTTTATCTTGTACAGCAGGAATGTACTGCCAAGGACCAGGAAGAGCCCTCCTAATGATCAATGTGACGTTGGATGGTTCTGTCCTGAGGGCAGCATTGTTCCTCAACCACCAGGAAATGAATGTTTAGCTGGTCATGAATGTCCCAAAGGAAGTCCAGACCAGACACCCTGCTCTTCAGGCTACTACCAACCATTGGCAGGTCAAGGTCAATGTACCATTTGTTCTGGAGGAATGTACTGTGATCAGAATGAGGCTATCTCTGAACAACAAAGTGGAGTAGGTGCATCCATCTCATGGAGTTGTTACACCTAAAGGTAAGTTTTCTTATATTCTGTATGAGAAATAAAAAATAATTAGGCTGTAGAGTGTTTTAATATGTATGCTGTAGAAGATTTAAAAAAATGTAAATTACTATCCTTTTCATTTCATAAATTTTACTGGATATGTGGATCTCAGAATAGTTTTTTTTTAAACAGAATGAAAAAGCAAACATGAAATATATCTCCATTGCTCAAGATTATCTAAGTACATTGCAGTATGCTGACTTCTGCTGTAATTGAATTTTATTTGATTGTATCGAGTATATTATTAAAGTTATTCAAAAATAAGTATTCTTGCATGATTTCAGTATGCCCTGCTGGTTTCTATTGTCCAAATGGAACCATGACTGCAAGAGAGAATCCATGTCCAATTGGAACTTACAGTAACACTACTGGTTTAGAAAGTCTAGCTGAATGTCGAGATTGTCCTGCTGGATTTTACTGTGAGGCTGAGAACATTACAACACCAACAGGAGAATGTACCCCTGGATATTACTGTGTACTGAAGTCCACAACACCCTCTCCAGGAAGTGTGACTGTCACAGGTGGACCATGTCACCAAGGAACTTATTGTGAGGCTGGAGCCTCAGTTCCAATACCATGTCCTAAAGGTACCTATGGAGACAGGAATTTATTACCATCATTAGCAGACTGCACCATTTGTCCACCAGGTGAATATTGTGCATCATCAAGTCTGTCAGCTCCAGACGGGTCTTGTCTTGCTGGATACTATTGCAGTAATGGATCAGAGGCTTCCAATCCTGTCGGACAGACTTATGGAGACGAGTGTCCAGCAGGTCACTATTGTCCGCAACATAGTTACCAACCAACAGCATGCTCAGCTGGAACGTACCAACCAAACACTAGAATGACCAATGAATCAGCCTGCTTGCAATGTGAGCCAGGAAGTTATTGTAATGATACTGGATTATCTGCCGTGACTGGAGATTGTACTGCTGGTTTTTACTGTGAGCTCGGGGCTAGTAACAAGGCACCAGTAGATGGAATAACTGGAAACATTTGTCCAGCTGGTTCATACTGTCCGTCAGGTTCCCATACTCATATCTTCTGTCCAAATGGAACATACACCAATCACACTGGAGCATCCCAATGTTATGAGTGCCCAGAAGGATATTATTGCAACTTCCGTGATCGTGCTGAATTGTGTCCTGCTGGAAATTATTGCCCGGCTGGTACGGGTATTGACATTCAGCCATGTCCAGCAGGAACATACAGTGCTACAACAGGACTAGGAAATGTTACTGATTGTACACAATGTGATGGTGGAAGATACTGCCAAACACCAGGACTTTCTACTGTCAGTGGACAATGTGATCAAGGATATTACTGTACATCAGGTAGAAAAATTATTTATGTCAAAATTTAAAATTATCACCTTTTTCCCCTTTCAATTTTTCTTGTCTTGAATACTTTGAAAAGAAAGAAAAGAAAAAAAAAGTTTCCTTTGCATTATTACAATATAAAACCCATCTTACAATAAGACAGCCACTTATCTTTTTCAATTTATCTTTCATGCAGATTGAAATTTTGACTAATCCTAAAATTTCATACAAAGTTTTTGTTTTATTTTAACTTTTGCTAATACAAAATTATTTCATGTTATAAAGATGGGCTTAGATTTATGATAACTCGATCGAGGTTGATGTGTTTATAATGAAATAAAAACCTAAAATATTTGCTTTAGAAAGTTTTTTATTATTCAAAATTATGTTAACTTCATTTGTAAATCTGTACATTTCATATCCCTATTTATTTTCCAGGTGTTGATATGTCCACTCCAACAGGTACACATACTGGTATTGGTGGCATTTGTCCTGAAGGTCATTTCTGTGTGGCTGGATCTACACTACCTACTAAATGTTCACCAGGCACATACAGGTAAGTTTTTATGCCCCATTTATAGGCATTATGTTTTCTAGTCTGTTTGTCGTTTTGTCCTTCCGTCAGTCTGTCCCACCTCAGGTTAAAGTTTTTGGTCGAGGTTGTTTTTGATGAAGTTGAAGTCCAATCAACTTGAAACTTAGTACACATGTTCCTTATGATGGTATATTTCTAAGAGTTTTTATACCATTTTCACGGTCAACTGAACATCAAAAATGATAGTGCTGATTGGGCTTACTTGTACTATGGACACATTCTTGTTTATGATAGTTTTGGGACTATGAGTTGATCAAATAAAAAAAGATTTCATGAAAATGTCAAATTTCTCAAGTTAATAAATTCTTTGAGAAATGTTTGCAGGTCTAGTGTAAACTCTTAAAATTAAGCTTGATATGAAAAGTATGAAAGTGCAGTTATGCAGAAGCAATGTTTTAACCATGTGCTGCACCATTAGTTAATGGTAAAATTTAACAGTCTAGGTGGTTCAAGAGCTAGACAATCCAAGTTTTGTTGTATCATATACATGTAAATCATACATGCCTGTTCAACAGGAGTCATCTAACCAAAACCTCATTTTCGGGTTTCAGAGAAATAACAGTAACTTTTTTGTTCTTTTCTTTAGAATTGATTATAATCCACAAACTACCAGTATATAAAATAAACTTTGAAATGCATGGAACATATTTAATTTGTTTACAGTGACAGCCCAGGTCAGTTTACATGTACACCATGTCCAGCAGGCTACTATTGTGTAGAGAATTCCACAGACTTTTCACAACAAGTTTGTCCAATGGGATACTACTGTCCAGCTGGAACCACTGACCCATATGAAAACCCATGTCCAAAAGGAACATACAACCCAGTTAACCAGAGTGACGGAGCAGAAGATTGTCTGGACTGTCCACCAGGACAATACTGCCAAAGTATAACTGCTTACATAATGTTAAAGAGTTCTCAATTTTTTCCCCTCCAAGTAATCCTTGCTGGAAATCTGCTTGTCCTCACTACTATTTCTATTTTAAAATACCAAAATTGTGCCAGTCCTATGCAAACTTCTAATGGTCAAAACCTTCTCACTACAACTTTGCGATAACTCTGTTTTCCCTTTTATACAGTAACATATTTATATATACTGTAAATTCAGAAATTATTGCGTGCATTTATTATTGCGACTTTGTCATTTTAGACTTGAATGCGATTTAAATTTTTACGATTTTGAGAAAAATCCTGTTAAATTCATATAAAATATTTCAAAATGCGAGTTTAAATTATTGCGTTTACAACTCAGTCGCATTTTTCGCAATAATAAAAACCTCACATTAATTTCTGAATTTACAGTATTTCAATATAAAGCAAGATATAGAGCAAGATTTTTTTGTTTAAGATTCTGTGTAAATGCATTAAATCTCAAGATATTTATTAACACATAATAAAATTATAAAATAAATATATTGAAGTTATTCTCTCAAAAATCCAGAACAAAATTCAGCTGTTGTAAGTGCAACCATTTGCAAACCTTTTAATCTTTCCTATTAAATAATCTTGATTATAACCTTTATTTTGTAGCTGATGGTCTTGCTGAACCTACTGGTAACTGTACTGCTGGTTGGTACTGTACTAGTGGATCTGATATGGCTGCACCATCTGTCATCAGTAATGGCACTAACTTGTCTGACTGTACCTGTCCTGCTATGAATTATACTGGAGGAAGATGTTGGCCAGGAACCTACTGTCCATCAGGATCTAACTACCCAGTACCCTGTGACGGTGGAAAGTACTGTAGTCTGTTTGGACTGACACAACCAGAAGGGGATTGTGATCCAGGTTACTACTGTAATGGAAGTGACATCCAACGAGATCCTTCAGATAAAGAGTGCCCAGTCGGCCATTACTGTCAATCTGGTTCCCCTACTCCCACACCTTGTCCATCTGGAACCAGTTCTAATGCTGTGAAGAATACTTTATTGAGTGATTGTAATGACTGTCCACCAGGATTTTACTGTGAAGGAACAGGAAACATTATTTATACAGGACCATGTGCTGCAGGATTCTACTGTCCAGCTGGTCAACAGACAGCAACACCAGCAACATATAACTGCACCATGGGTCACTATTGTCCTGGAGGTACTGGTCAACCTGTTCCTTGTAATGCTGGATCATATCAAGATGAACAGACCATGTCAGATTGTAAAGGATGTCCTGCTGGAAGGTTAGTTATTCATGTAATTGATATTCACTTTTTCAAATACTTTTTATTTCTATGAAGAATAATGAGAATCTGAAATGTTGGACAGTATTATGTATGGTCCTGATGGAGATTCTTTACTTAGCTCTTTATAACTTGGATAATATTTCACTGGAGACTTATTTGAACTGTAAAATATAGAAAATATTAAAAAAAAAAGAGATTTAGTTTGATTGCCAATGAGACAACTATATATTCACCAAGACCAATGGACATGAATGCAAATTATCATCAGTTTATTTTTTCTTTCTTTCTTTGCATTTGAATAGGGGAGAAGATATGAAATATGTAACTGTCTTTTGAATAATTTATTTCAATTTTGTTTATGATTTGTTAATATTTTATTTTTAGATACTGTGACCCTGTTGAAGCAGCTGCTGACCTAGGTGTGAATAGTACAGGGGTAATAACACCATCAGACTGCCCTAAGGGATATTATTGCCCAGTCAACACTACTAGTCAATATAGCTACTCGTGCCCACCTGGAACATTTAACAACATCACAAATCTAGAAATGGAAAACCAATGTTTGGCCTGTACTGCAGGGTATTATTGTGCTAGTTATGGTAGGTTTTATGTTACCAATTTTGTTGACTTCTTCGTTATGTGTAGGTTAATCAGGAATTTAAATACTCAGCAAAATACAAATTTTCTATAGGCTGGTATGCAAACTTTTAACAAAACCACAAAACCAAATCTCTTTCAAATAAGAGTTTTTCCTCAATTCACGAACAATTGGTGACAATGAATATAAAGGATTCCATAGTTGATTATGATTTATCTAATTTTCATGCTATTTTCACATTTCCTGACTGGTGTGAGAAAAATATTTCTAATCTCTAGTGAAAATTTTGTTCTCAGCAAATGATTGGTCGAAATTTTATTGTGACATTAAATTTTCTTTGTTTCTTCTGAATTTTTCTATTATGATGTCATGAAAAAAGGCGACCATGTCTGATGACGTCACATAAAAAGTACACAATTTTCTTCAAATCTTTGAAAAAAGAAGGATAAAAATTGTAAGAGAAACAGATTCCACCACTTAAACTCGTGTATTATGATATTTCCCCACTCTCCACAGTTAAATTTTAACTATTGAAAAAGCTCAGCAATGCCTCGTAAAATTTAACTGTCTCGAGAGGAGAAATATCGTAACACACTTGTTGCAGTTATGGAATCTATATATAATCATGGTTAAGCAAATTGTAATTTGTAGTTCCTGTGTATCATAAAATAAGAGATTGTCTTGAATATAATACAATGACTGAACCATTTTTTCTGTACTCTGTTGGTAGCAAGCAAACAATCTATCACATTTCAATCTAATCTTGCACTACTTGTTTCAAAATTAGCATTAATTCTTGTGTTATCCGAACCTAATTTGTCATACATTAGTATGATGAAAGGAATTATTTGATACTGTAGAACTATAAAAATAAACATTTGATATCTTCCAGGATTGACCGAGCCAACTGATGTATGTGATGCTGGTTATGTATGTGTTAGCGGGTCTAACAGCTCATCACCAGTAGATGGTGTGACTGGTTTTATATGTCCAGTTGGTCATTATTGTCCTGCAGGTTCAGGACAAGGCACCAAATGTCCATTAGGAACATTCAGTAACACAGAGGGTCTACACAACAGCTCCTCATGTGAGAAATGTACCCCAGGGAAATATTGCAATGTTGAAGGTAATGGTTTAGTCATATGATAGCTTTTAAGGTGAAAAACAAAACAAGAAATTCTTGTTAAAGATGTGAAGATAGTAAGATGTTTGGTTTAGAAGGTGAAACAGTTTTAGAAAAACACTATAAATTACAGTATGGAATGATGGTAATATTTTGAATGTTGTTTGTTTTTAAAAACTAAAAATAAGAATGTTTTCATGAATCCAGATAAAAAAGTTCACAAAATTCAGCAAGGATAAAATTTTCATCATACAATGTATTTGAATTATATTTTGTTAAACCAGTTTTTGTTTTACTAGGAACACAGAGGTTAGTCATGTAAAATCAAAATACTTGATTTTCATTTAAATAAATAAGAATGTATATGATATTGAAAAATAGCTTTGTTATCATTGAAAGTATTAATACAAATTTTTATTGCTATGATTATAATTTTCAATTTAGCAAATTTATTATAATAAAGTAAGAACATTTATTTCCTATTAAACCCTAAATTCTATATTTATGTCTTGTAGGTTTGACTTCCCCTGCTGGAGATTGTAATGCTGGTCATTATTGTCTAGAGGGAACCATTGACCAGAGCCCTATCAGTCAGACGTATGGAGATTATTGTACAGCTGGTCACTACTGTCCAACAGGCACAGGGGATCCCGTCCCCTGCCCCCGGGGAACATTCCTTGCAGACACAGGCAGATCAGCAGTGGGTGATTGTATTGACTGCTCACCAGGGAAATATTGTGAAACAGAGGGATTAACAAATGTTACAGGTATTTATAAAGTTTTTGATTTTATTTGATTATTAAAACAGCATTCTGAATATTTTTACAGACACAAAAGCTGATAAGAGAATAAAATTTCTATGGAAACCTCATTATACTTTTTTAAAGTAAATATTAGACAGATTAAAAGACAAGGAATTACTTGCTATTTAAAAAATAGAAAAAAAGCTTGCAAATGATGAAAATTTAAAGTATCGGTAGAGGTCGTGAAAGGATCAAAACTAATTTAGCTTCATATTATAATGAATTATTGTATTTTTATTTGATTTGTAAATTTTTATATTATCAATAATCATCTAAGATCTAATAACTAGCTATGATTTTTATTTTTTATTTTATAGCTGATTGTGACCAAGGATTTTATTGTTCTGGAGCTGCAAACACAAGTGCCCCAACTGATGGAGTAACAGGAGATGTATGTCCATCAGGAACATACTGTCCAGTAGGAACAGATTATCCTAAAGATTGTCCCGATGGTAAGACTTCTGTAGTACAATGTAATAGCACTTTCTTCAATTGATTGATTTTTATTTGAAATTTGTAATGTTTACCTAGTTTAATTAGATAGGAAGAACTATTAGAAATTTACCCTGAAATTATTCATAACTTTTATTTTGATGTTTGGATATTTATCCTAATTAAAAGAATGTTAAAATAAGATAAAATAATAATTCTTGAAATAAGTTTCAAGTTTTGAATTTAATTTTCTTCAAGAGCCTCTTTTAGTGTGGGAAGTTGCAGGTTTGATGGTGACCTATAGTTGTTAATGTCTGTGTCATTTTGGTCTCTTGTGGATAGTTGTCTCATTGGCAATCATACCACATCTTCTTTTTTATATTGATCTCTTACTTGGTCAAACCAAAACTCTGCTTGTTCTCTGTTTAGCATTTAGCTTTTAGGATTAAGTGTAATGATATGGATCAAATATAAAGAAATTATGATGGGATATTGCAGTATCTAAGGTTTAAAAAATATTGTTTTAGATACAGTGGAACCTGTGTAATCCAACATAATGGGGGACCAGGAAAAAAAAATGTTGTTGGAATAGGCAGGGTGACTGAATACTCAGATATTTCTGCAAGGAAAGGCATATTTTGGGACCAGAAAAATGTGTCGGTTAAAACAGGATTTTGGAATACTCAGATTTCAGATAAGGCAGGTTACACTGTAGTTGCACTTTCCCCTTTGCTGCTATACTTGCATGATATTTCAGCTATGAATAGAGGTTAAAATTGTTATTTGATTTTAGGAACCTACATGAACCATACACAGGCTAGTGTTTGTGACACTTGTCCTGCAAGATATTATTGTGTCAACAAAGTGAGAGCAGATCCATGTCCTGTTGGTCGATACTGCCCTGGTGGTACTGGATTCGATCAGCAGCTGTGTCCATCAGGAACATACAATCCGACAGAAATGTTGTTAGCCGATTCTGAATGTACACAGTGTGACGGTGGATATTATTGTGATATACCTGGACTATATGCTGTGGCGGGTCCATGTGCACCAGGTTACTACTGTCAGAATGGAGTAAACACAGCTGCTCCTAATAATAATAATACAGGATTTGGAGGTAATGTACTAATTTGAAAAACAGTGAATAGATTGTCAAATTTTTTACTTCCTGTATGCTGAAATATGTTATTTTGGGAATTTTGAAGAATTATTCCTTTATTGATGTGAAAAATGTATCAAAGAAGCACCAAAATAGAAAAGTTTTCTCAAGATCTTCAACAAAAATTGTTTAAACTTGAATCTTTTTATGACCATTTGAAAAAAAATGTTGATTAAATTTACAGATTAAATGTTTTTCTTTGTTCAAGTCCAATGACAGCCATATGTCCCAAAGACATCAGATTTCAATCATATATACAGCGTCAAATCTGGTATTGTAAAAATGTTATAACATCTTCATACTTAAAATTATTACATTGTCACTATGTTACTTATGTTTACAGGAGGTTGTCCTGAAGGTCATTACTGCCCACAGAATACAACTGATCCCATCGGTTGTGCTGCTGGAACTTACCAAGATCTGACTCATCAGTCCTCTTGTAAGACATGTGTACAAGGATATTATTGTCTAGCTAATTCAACAACCTATCTGTCAACACCATGCCCTACAGGTAAGGGAGATAATCTTGTTTTAGTGAGATTTTTTGGCATGTTGGAAGCTTTATCTTTGTGAAAGGTTGAGATAGATCTTAAGAATTGTTTCAAATGTATGATGGAGGAAAATACAATTAATTATTTCAATATCAGATAAATTACACTTCATTGTTCAACTTTAAAGTATAATTACAGAAAGGTGAAATATAATTACTTATAAAAAAATGTTCATCAATATGTATGCAAATTACTGGTCTTTCAGGGACATTCTATGTGAAGTAATCTGTTAGAAAGGCATGTTGTGATTGAAATAAGTAAATGAATAACTAATAAAAAAAAAGAATGTAAAAAGGGTATATAAGGATATCAGATTCAGTTATATATATCTAATTCAACCATGAAGTTCAAAGGTTTTCACATTACATTTGTTTATTAAATGATACAAATTTTCTTTTTTAAGGTGCCTATTGTCCATCTGGCACAGAATGGTCACTACAATATGAGTGTCCAGCAGGAACTTACAATAACAGGACTGGAGCAGATGACCAGTTTGATTGTCTCCCCTGTACAGGTATGTATAAACATTGAATTCAGTCCATCTGAAGCAGATGGTCAAACATTTAAAAATGAAATTTAAATTTAAAATAAGAAATCTAAATTATATTAATTAGAATTTGTATGGTATATATCTTGAAAACATAATGCAATTGTAAATACTTCATTAGGTTTATTTATGATATTGCTTATGATTTAAAGAAAAATGTTTCATCTTAGTTCAAAATATTTTCTTTATTTGATTTTCATTTTTTTCACCAATTATGCTTATTCATTTGCGATTAATTTATGATAGCATCAGGTTGAAAATCAATACCAAAATATCATGCACCAAAATTTTTAATAAATAGTACTCATATTCCTGATTGTGTTTATTTTTAGCTGGTATGTACTGTGCTGGAGATGCTTTGGCTGTACCAACAGGAACATGTGCTGCTGGCTGGTACTGTTCTGGAGGTGCTTACAGTGACAAACCCACAACATATGTCAACTCTACAAGTGCATTGTCATGTCCTATCTACTCATTGAATGAAACAGGAGGTGTCTGTGATCCAGGTTAGAACAGTATTATTTATAACCATTCTCTTTTGCCAATTTAAAAAAAAAACAGCTTGAAAGGCTTTTAATATCAAGCTGTTTTGAAATATTATGTATGGTGGATTTTCTTTAAAACAAAATAATGTGATGCTTAAAAAAGGTAGCTTCAAAAACCTTTGATTGCTGAAATGAAGCAAGAGAAAAAAATTCCTAGCTACAGTTATATCACTTAAAAGAAAAAAAAATGTCCTGCTTCATACTAGATTGCACAATTTGAATATTTTAATTTGTAAAATGTTTGGACTTACTAATAATAGCAAGTTTGAAAGAGATAATTATTAAACCATTATTAAGAAAATGATAAATTTATGCTACTGTTCTCTTCAATGCCATCATTCCTCTTCTAAAGAATCAACCGTCAAAAACATTTTGAATTTTTTTTTCTCAGGATATTATTGTCCAGCTGGAACAGACAAGCCACTGACCTGTACATTAGGACAGTATTGTGAGACATCAGGATTAGACACACCCACAGGTTTATGTACAGCTGGATATTTCTGTAATGGTACTGCTAGTATGCCTAACCCAGCACAATGTGACATGGGATATTATTGTCCAGAGGGCACCACTGTACAGGAAGCATGTGCTCCAGGAACTTACTCAGGTAATTTAACCCAGAAGAGAGTTTAGAAAAAAAATGATTTTGAAGGTGAAAAGAGTATTGAAAAATTTACCAATAGCTTTTATGGTTTGAAAAATGCTTGGATGTTATAATTTTGTTCAATGAAAAAGCATATTTTTATACAAAGCATATTTTTATACCCAATCTCCAATGTTATGGGTTATGTTTTCCTGTCTATATCCATCCTTTGGTCTGTCTTTCGTTCCCATAGTATGTTAAACTACTTTAAGGGCATATGATACAGTTTTGATCCTGTATTTACAGTTTGATGAAAATTTCCATATATGCTATTTTTTGCCTGATTAAATCAAATATGTAATAAAAAATATACCTTCATGTGCTACTTTTTGAGTTAAATGAGGTCGAAATTTTGTATATTTGCTCAAAATTCGGATTTGTGGCCGTATTTTCCCTTTTGAAAGAAAGACATAACTTTTTTGTTTTAAAAGATAAACACAAATTGTTTTTTGTTAAATAATTTGTAATTTCTGTTTTTTTATAAGTATCCTAAAAGTTTATGCATTTTTTATTCAGAAATAACTCATATTTATCAAATGGTCATGAATTGAGTAAAAAACGTAATTTTTTGCTGTATATTTATACAAAATTAAAAAAAATTGGACTATTTACAGTTTTATAAAATTCGGTCCACATAATCTCCCTGCAAAATGAAACGAACTGTTATTTTAAAAAATAGGGGTCCATGCACTCGTTTTCAAATTAAATCAGTTTGAATGTTAAAAATCAGTCGAAAATGCATCTTTTCCCGATATGTCATAGTTTGACGTCGCGAAACTAACATTTTACGTTAGCAATGTCATTACCTCTCTTGTAACTGTACCGTATGCCCTTAAAGTAGTTTACAGTGAACATGTGATCACATCAACTTAAATATTTTGCTTGATTTTTTTCAGATCGCTTAGGAAATGTGAATATTTCGGACTGTTTACCATGCACAGCTGGTCAATACTGTCAACAATATGGACTGCCCACACCAACAGGGGATTGTCATGCTGGATATTACTGTCCAGAGGGTCAAGAATCTCCTCAGCCTACCACATATGGTTGTAGTCCAGGCCATTTCTGTGAAATAGGAAGCCACAACGAGACTGGCTGTCCATCTGGATATTATCAGCCACATTGGAAACAGAGCACATGTGATATTTGTCCTGCTGGATCTTACTGTAAAGCTTTCGGTTAGTAGAAGATCCGTTATAATAGAGATTTGTACATGTAGACAGTTTACCCATACAGGGACAAATAATACTTCATGTATAGTGAAATATCCGTGCAAGACTTAATATTTGAGATAGTAATTTAATAATGGCTAACAAATATACATGCAGTTTCAATTTTATTTTCTGTTGAAATAGAATAGGATTTGGGAAATTAAACACTCCCTCCAAAACCCTCTCTTCAGTAGTCTTTGTCTGGAAGAGTCCCTAGAAGACATTAAGTTCAATGCAAATTAATAGCTGATTTTTCTTTAGTTAGTTTATGTTTGTGAGTTTGCAGTTTTATGTTATGATACTTATAAAGATCTGGGTATAATGTATAATTGATTTTTACAGGTGATTATGAAGTGTTAGATGCTGCCAATGTAACAACAAGTGGAAACTACACAAACAGATACAGGAGTTATAGAGGTGTGTCTGTCCCCACCCCCTGTCCAGGAGGATCATACTGTCCTGAGGGTACCAAGGAAGAGAAGGAGTTCTTATGTCCTGCTGGACCTACAGTAACAAGACCAGTCTAACAACTACACACAATGTACTCCCAGGGTATCCTGGATATTACTGCAGGGAAGAAGGTACAGTTTTGATCTTCAACAAAAGTTGTTGATAGTTATACCTAAATGTTTTTTCTTGTAAAAATATTTCTGTAATGAATCACAGGAGCAGTGTATGAAATATAGCAGTTTTAAATATTGACATGAAAATCAGTCTTTAATGACGCAATTGTCAGGCATTTGTATTAAAAAAAATGAAAAATTGGACGATGGTTTATAAATTTTGATTTGATAAATTTTCTTCCTATGGAAGTTTTTAGTTTTCAGTTAATCATGATGGCTATTCTACTATACCTACAGGTAACACCCAACCAACTGATGTGTGTGCCCTGGCTATTTCTGTACCTTGTCAGCAGAGTTGGCCACCCCACTGATGGTACTACAGGTAATATCTGTCCTGCAGGCCGGTACTGCGAGGCAGGTAGTATCACAGGTGTGGGATGTCCAAGGGGAACATTCAGTAACACACAGGACTGACTAACAGCACTACATGTACTGACTGTACACCATCATATTATTGTGGAACAACAGGACTAACAGCAGAAAGTGGACTCTGCTCAGCAGGTAACCAATTGCATTACAATTATATTTATTTTATATATAAAATGTATTAATGTACATATCTGTTTTTAAAATATGTAACCAAGTTGTGTAGGAGATAAAAAGCTGCTCTTTACACACGGGACCAAATGATCATAATCAAATGATATACTGTGGATTTTCATGTATACCAATTATTGATGGATTGAGGAAAATTGTACTTTTGTGGATATTTGATTTTGCTGTGTTGCCTCAGTTTGCATATAAGCTTGTAGGAAATTTAAAGCTTCATAACGTTTAATTTGAAGTTCACCTATACCAACCAAATCTACGAAACTTTGACATTACCTTAATTTCAATTTTAATGGACTATCTTAAACCAGTTAAAATATCTAAACCTTAGATACCAAATTTCAAATTAGCAATGATAGTGTTAACTAGATTAAACATATAAAAAACAAGACTATACATAAAATAGCAGAGATATATCATTTACAATTTGATTTTGTGTTTCAGGACATTACTGCACATTAGGATCAGAAGAAATAGCACCAGTCAATAAAACCTTTGGAGATTATTGTCCAGCTGGAAACTACTGTCCAGAAGGAACATCCACTCCAGTTCCCTGTCCTCTGGTACCTTCCTGAACGAGACTGGTATGGGAATGGAAGTTGACTGTATCCATTGTCAGTCCTGGGTATTATTGTGAACAACTGGGAAAACTGTTGTTACAAATATGTGTGATGCTGGATATTATTGTACACTGAGAGCCAACATCTCAGCACCAACTGATGGTACCAACAGGTATGTACATGTCAAAAGAATATATTTTAAAACTCAAACTAATCCTTATTTTCGCAATTTTATGATTACCGTTTATTAAGATAACGAATTTGAAACCAAATACACATTATCTTTTCATTTGGTTTTTTAACTACATCTTTTAAAGTTGTGAGTACCCTTGATGACAGTAAATGAATTTTGTTTATAGAGATTCTCTCTTGCATTTATTACTAACGAGTAAAAAACGAAAATACAACAACTATAAGAAAATTTTGATAAATTTAATTCATGCTCAATAATATAATTTTCACCCTTTTAATGTATATTGTAGGAGATATTTGTCCAGAAGGTTACTACTGTGAAGTAGGGTCCTCCATGCCAACCCCATGTGGTAATGGAACATACATGAACCATACAGGAGCGTCTGCATGTTATACCTGCCCTGCTGGGTATTATTGTGTAAATCGTGATAGGGCTGATATCTGTACTCAGGGCTATTATTGTCCTACAGGAACAGGAGCAGATCTACAACCTTGTCCTACTGGATCTTTTGGTAACACAACTGGATTGATACAGGAGAGTGAATGTACACCTTGTACAGGTAAAATTATATATTAAATGATATTGTTTATGACTTGTTAAGTTGCTATTTGTGCCTGAAACGTTTTGGTGGTCTTGGCAGTGAATTATTATAAAGACTTCTAATGAGGCTACTTTAATTAATATAGTTGTATGACGGAATAAAAAGTTAAACAGAAGAAAAGGAATTGAATCTTTTGTTCAAATATCAGAAAAATCAAGTGATGACAAGACATTAAATATTAAGTTATAATATATATTAGAGTTAATGTAAGTAAACAAATTGAAGACTGTAACTTTGACCTATAATGGTTTACTTGGAAATTGTGACTTGAATGTAGAGTTGTTATTGACAATACCTCAATCTTCTTTTCTAATACAAAAAAATTTGAGAAATAAACTAAAAAAATATAAAATAAGTTTTGTAATAATATATTTTACCTTTTATAGGTGGTAATTTCTGTGGAACCCCTGGCTCACCAAATGTGGATGGTGAATGTTGGCTGGACACTATTGTACATCAGGTGTGGATACATCTACACCCACTGATAGTTCACCAAACAAAGGAACAGGAGCGGAGTGTCCAACAGGCCATTACTGTCCCAAAGGATCTGCCATACCACTGCCATGTACTGCTGGAACATATGCACTTACTACTAGTAAGCTATTCTATTTTTATTTTTGGATTCATCAAACAGGGCATTGATGTTTCAAATATTGTCAAGGTGATTTTATTTCTAAAAACATTGCAAAATAGAGTTTAATTTTATAGCACAAAGAAGTCAAGGAAATGACCTTTTTTTTATCCCAATATCTATTACTTTATTGTGATTCTAGTTTCTTTTCTTTTTTTGTTTATATAAGGGCTATTCCAGAAAAAAATGTATAGGGGGGTTGGAATGCACATTATAGTAATAATACATGGGTAATGGGTATAAGAGCAACTTTTCACACTATAATGCACTATAAGTCTCAATTACAATTGTCTGCGTGGCGGATGCTGACAAAAAGTGCCTTCCAACCCCCCCCCCCCCCCCCCCCCCCATACATTTTTTTCTGAAATAGTCCTAAATAAAATTGATGTTTATATATGTGTTTTTCTAGTTGTAAATAATACAAACAAATGTTTATATCCATCTAAAAACTTTTATTTTAGGTAAAGCTTCATGTGACCAATGTCCAAGTGGTTATTATTGTGTAGAAAATACAACAGATGCCTACAGCTTCCCTTGTCCTGTTGGTTACTATTGTCCAGCAGGAACCCAGTACAGTACTGAATACCCATGTCTGGCAGGAACATACAACCCATTGACTACCCAACAGTCTGTATCCTCATGTCTGCTGTGTACACCAGGAATGTATTGTGAGAATCAGGGTAACAGTCAACCCACTGCTAATTGTAGTGATGGATGGTTCTGTACAGGTGGCGCTTCACAAGCTCAACCCATTGTTCTTGGTAAGTCAATAATCTTTCTCTTGTTGACATTTAGAAATCTTTTAAAATCTTTTAAGACTCTTAGACTTCTGTTTATAATTTAGAAGAAGTTCCTTGAAGTGCCAGACATTCAGAAGATGATTTTTATTTTTGTTTAGTATGTTACTTAATCAATCTATAGATTTTTATCAGCTGAATATTGTGATGTGAATTATTTGCGATTTTATTTTCAGGTAATTATACACATATAGATGTGTGTACCTGTCCAGCCTTTAATTACACAGGAGGCAAATGTCAACCAGGAAGCTACTGCCCCGAGGGATCAGCTGCCCCCATTGATTGTACATCAGGATGGTATTGTGATGATTATGAACTTTCAACACCTAAAGGTAAATGATTCATTAGAATTTTAATGCTATTTTTTCCATTTACAATTTATTGGTTTCCTTTGACAGTTTTATTTTCCAATAGCTAAAATTCATAACATTTAATTGTTCAGTGCTCAAATTTGATTGAAAATACATAGATATGAAAAAAAAAAAAAAAAAAAAAAAGCTGTGGTATGATTGCCAATTAGACAGCTCTCCACAAGAGTCCAAAATGACAATGTACGACCTTCAACAATGAGCAAATTCCATACTGCATAGTCCCAAAATGGTGATAATAGAATTTATTTTTCACAAGACTGTGATTAACAATAAAATTTGGAAAAAGAAAATGGTCTGTTTGATTCCTTAGTATATTGTCCATATCATAAAAAAGTTAACTTGAATAACAATTACTTTTATGATTTAACAGGTTTATGTGATGCTGGCTACTATTGTCCACCTGGTCAGACTGAGGCCAATCCTTCAGCTTTCGAGTGTCCGGCAGGTTATTACTGTCCAGAAGGATCAGCAACATTTACGGCCTGTCCAATCGGAACGTTCTCCAACTCTACAGGAAATACAAATGTAACAGATTGTAAACCATGTACACCAGGTATAACTATCCAGAAATAAATTACCTGGACTATCTGTCCGAAAACTTGACTCAGTAATGGCAGTACAAAATTTGTGCTTAAAACGCTAAATTTAGTAATTTTGTTGGTTGATTTGTGAGTCTGAGTGCAAAACTTGTGCTTAAAATTTTATGATCACAAGGCCAGATCTGAATTAATAGAAATTAAAACCTTTACTTGTTATTGGAAATCTAAGGTTTAATATGTAAACAATAGTATGGCTATATATAAAATATTTATATAAATGAGTTTTATTTCATTCTTTCTTGAAATGCATATTTCCAAATTATATTCACTTTTGGTTTTGAAAAAAATGTAAAATAAATCATCTTTTGTAAATGATACCCTTTTTTAGACATTCAATTCATATTAAAGATGTATCCAGTTCCTTAGTCAGCCCTTTGAAGAAAAAAAAGAAAGATGGCTGCATTTTGTATTTTTTATCAGCTTATCCAGACTTAGACAATGTTAGGCTTTACATATATGTATTAGTAGTACTGTGGATTCATTTATTTTGGTGGGTACCAATTTTAGTGGATTACGGAAAACTTGCATATTTGTGGATATTTTATTTCGTGGTTTTGCCGAAGTTTGCATATAAGCCTATAGAAAATCTTATTTTTCGTTGAACGTTTTATTTTGTGGTTCACCTGTACCCACGAAAGCCACAAAAATTGGTATCCAACCAATAAGATTGAATTCACAGTAACACTTGCTGAAGACCAAATGTTGATCTCTAGTTTCTTTTTTTATGTCTTTGTGTTGTATGCTTATTGCAGTGTTCTTTATCCATACTTAACGTTATAGGTTACTACTCTGATGCCCTGTGTATGGTCTTTGAGTTGTATACTTATTGCAGTGTTCTTTATCCATACTTAACGTTATAGGTTACTACTCTGATGCCCTGTGTATGGTCTTTGAGTTGTATACTTATTGCAGTGTTCTTTATCCATACTTAACGTTATAGGTTACTACTGTGATGCCCTGTGTATGGTCTTTGAGTTGTATACGTATTGCAGTGTTCTTTATCCATACTTAACGTTATAGGTTACTACTGTGATGCCCTGAGTATGGTCTTTGTGTTGTATACTTATTGCAGTGTTCTTTATCCATACTTAACATTATAGGTTACTACTGTGATGTCTGAGTATGGTCTTTGTGTTGTATGCTTATTGCAGTGTTCTTTATCCATACTTAACATTATAGGTTACTACTGTGATGCACTGAGTATGGTCTTTGTGTTGTATGCTTATTGCAGTGTTCTTTATCCATACTTAACATTATAGGTTACTACTGTGATGCACTGAGTATGGTCTTTGTGTTGTATGCTTATTGCAGTGTTCTTTATCCATACTTAACATTAAAGGTTACTACTGTGATGCACTGAGTATGGTCTTTGTGTTGTATGCTTATTGCAGTGTTCTTTATCCATACTTAACATTATAGGTTACTACTGTGATGCACTGAGTATGGTCTTTGTGTTGTATACTTATTGCAGTGTTCTTTATCCATACTTAACATTATAGGTTACTACTGTGATGCACTGAGTATGGTCTTTGTGTTGTATGCTTATTGCAGTGTTCTTTATTCATACTTAACTTTATAGGTTACTACTGTGATGCACTGAGTATGGTCTTTGTGTTGTATACTTATTGCAGTGTTCTTTATTCATACTTAACTTTATAGGTTACTACTGTGATGCACTGAGTATGGTCTTTGTGTTGTATGCTTATTGCAGTGTTCTTTATCCATACTTAACATTATAGGTTACTACTGTGATGTCCTGAGTATGGTCTTTGTGTTGTATGCTTATTGCAGTGTTCTTTATCCATACTTAACATTATAGGTTACTACTGTGATGCCCTGAGTATGGTCTTTGTGTTGTATACTTATTGCAGTGTTCTTTATCCATACTTAACATTATAGGTTACTACTGTGATGCACTGAGTATGGTCTTTGTGTTGTATACTTATTGCAGTGTTCTTTATCCATACTTAACATTATAGGTTACTACTGTGATGCCCTGTGTATGGTCTTTGTGTTGTATACTTATTGCAGTGTTCTTTATCCATACTTAACGTTATAGGTTACTACTGTGATGCCCTGAGTATGGTCTTTGTGTTGTATGCTTATTGCAGTGTTCTTTATCCATACTTAACATTATAGGTTACTACTGTGATGCCCTAGGTATGACAAAAGAACAAGGAGAATGTAGTGGTGGCTACTACTGTCCAGAGGGACAAACTACAGCCACTCCAACATATGAATGTCCAGCTGGATCATATTGTCCTCAAGGAAGTCCACAACCCATTATATGCGAGAGAGGTAAATGGTAGTTTTATTATTTGCAGAAGAAAACTATATCTGATTATAATCTCATGGCAAGTAAATATTTAGTCCCCTTGTTGATCAAGCTAGAATTTTGTTCCAATTAAAAAATTAAGGGTAGGGGACTATGTATTGCCATGCAATACTAACAGAATGCTTGTTTAAAATATAATGCGTTAGAAAATAAAATTATCTGAGCAGCATAAAGGGTGATAGTCCTAACAGTTTAGGAATTAGGGGTCAAAAGGGGGCCAATAACAAGCATTTTTCTAGTTTCAAGACAATAACTTTTGTATATGGATTTTGATTGCTCTGAAATTTTATCACAAGTTTCATTGCCTCAAGTAGAAGATTTTTATTATGGCCCTGCAACAAAGTTGTTGGTGCCATATAGTTTTACCCTTGTCCGAAATTCCGTAATTCTGTAATTCTGTAATTCTGTAATTCCGTAATTCCAAAATTCTGAAATTCCGTAATTCTGTCATTCCGTCATTCCACAACAAACCATTAAACAGAGTTTTTTTTCAAAACGCATTTAGATATTGGGCTGATTTTTGGTTTGTGAGTTAACCATGATGAGTTACAGATCTAGTTTAAGTTTCGTTTTGCTTGGCTTATTTTTGCTGAAATTACGGGATTTGGACTTTGATAAATTGTTGAAAATCACAGTTATACGGACTTTTTATATAACCAATTTCATTTATTCTGTTTCAGAAACCTATAATGTGTCAATTTTTTTAATTATTAAAATCCATATTCGGACCTGTTTACAGCTTGATATTGTGTCCTCTTTTGTTGTCCCAACTGTTCAGGGTTGGACTTCTGCAGTCAAATCCAACTGTGATCTGTGATTGCTAGGTACATTTTTCCTGTGATAATCAACTAGATAATCATTTGAATATTTTTTCTAGGATATTATAACTGGGCTACAACACGACCTACTTGTTTGACTTGTGACATGAGGTTCTACTGTGATCCATGGGAGACAGGAAATATCACTGGCATCACCAGCCTTACACAGATATGTCCATTAGGTCATTATTGTCCTGCAGGAACAGAATATGCCAATCAGTACCCTTGTCCCTCTGGGACATATGGATTTTCTGTTATGTCGTCAACTGTTGGTAAGAAATTTTTCATTTATGAAATATTTTTAGGTATATTTATATGAAAATTGTTTAAATAAGCACAGTAATGTAAAAAAAAAAATGTCCTTTAGGGCATACTTTAAAGGTGATCAGAAATGGATACATTTATATTCAATTTAATGTTTTTTATCAACAGGTAATTGCCGATTATGTGAGCCAGGTAAGTATTGTGAAGACCCAGGACTATCTGATGTACAAGGTGATTGTGCTCCTGGATTTCTGTGTTATGATGGGGCCAATACTTCACAACCTACAGATGGAGTCACTGGTGAATCATGCCCCAAGGGAATGTATTGTGATGGTGGATTAGATGTTGGTAAGACTGAACTTTGATCTCTTAAAATTATATGTTTTATAAAAATTATGTAACTTTCTCATTTTCTGTTAAAAAAAAGGGAACACAGGATGATTAATTGTTGACGTTTTAATATGATATTATTACATAAGTATTTCTGTATTGGCCTTGTTATTGGTCTGAAGCTTGCTGTATTGGCCTGAGGCGAAGCCGAAGGCCAATACAGAAATACACGTAAAAGTATCTTTATCAATTAACTACAGTGTTACAATATATTTGTAATTTTATTTCACAAGAGTTAAACATTTTTACCTTGAAGTGGAACTATCAAAATCTCAGTTTCTTTTATAAGATGCAATATCAAATGATCTGGTATTGTTTCCAGATCTGTGTCTTCAGCATTTGCTCATCTGATGAATTTTTCTACCCTTAGCAGTCACTATAAAGTGTTACAACTTAAATTTAGATGCAACACATAAATAGTAATTGGAAAGGTACTGCCAATGCATGTGTTATGCAGAAACAAATTGAATAGATATTTAAAAAAAAAATGTAGGAGTTGAAAATGATACAACTATCCATAATCAAAATGACCAAAGAACGTATATTTGGACAATTAAAGAATGCATATGCCTGGTTTGGGTTTAAAAATAAATGAGTTTACAAAATATTAGAATCTAAAGTAAACAGTAAATAGATTTGTACCATTGTGAAAATCTACTCGTTCCCCAAACCCGAAATAGTTCTATTGTCTGCTTTCAAAATGCCTTTTAAATGAATGTGACTGTCTTTAGCATGAAATATTATGCCATTCTGAACGTTTCAGCATGTTTATGGCGGGGAGACGAAAACTGCGTCTTCCAAACAACTGTTTACTTTCAGTTTGTGTTCATCGTGATTTTCGATCTAAATTCAAGAGACATTCCGAAATCCTGTATTGGCCAGATCAGAACTCGGCCAATACAGAAAAAAATCTATATTGGCCGAGTTGTTCTGTATTGGCTGAGTTGACACCTTATATTGCATAGGTAGTTTTCATCATATTAAGTCCAATAACAGTGTAGTTAATATAATAACAACAATTTCAGCACTTTTGACAATTGCATGGTGGGCAGTTTTTATTGTTGGAGGAAACTAGAATTACTGGTTAGAACCATCAACTAACGTTAATCATAGTAAAATAAGATTGTATTCAAACACACCTTGCTACTACTAGGATAAAAACACACAACCTGAGTGTTTATGTGCTAGTGATCTTAGTACATAGAAACTATCAATATAGAAATTGATATTTTAAAACATTATTAAAAAAATATATACTTTTTCCAAAAAATCTCCTAAAAATAAAAATAAAGTACAGACAGAAATTTCATTTTGTTTTATTTTAGTTGTAATATACTGTTCTGTTTATTTTAGGAAAGTCTTGTCCACTTGGAACATTCAACAATGGAACTGGTTTACGGTATGCAAATGAATGTATCCCTTGCACCCCTGGTTATTATTGCCCATCAGCTGGACTGGTGGAGCCAATTGGAGAATGTAATGCTGGTCATTACTGTGAGCTTGCATCTACTGAGGCCAGTCCAGTGGCACAGTCCTATGGTTACAGATGCCCTGTTGGGCACTATTGTCCACAAGGAACACCAACTCCTATTGAATGTCCAAAAGGAACATACCAACCATCTGAAGGTAGGGATCTATGGCAAATGAGAATTTGAGTATATTTTTATTGACAATTTTCCCCAAAATGCCTGTGTTATATAATATTGAAGAGCTTTATTTACTTGTTTTATATTAATTTTTAAGTGATTAGTATTCTTTATAAGGATTAATAGAGAAAATTGATTTTATAAAAAAAAAATAAGTAACTATAATTTTACTGAACTGTAACTTTTATTAGCAAATTTTCATATATATTTTAGGAACATCGTCTTCAGCCCAATGTTTGTCCTGTACGCCAGGCTTCTATTGTGAGCAGGCAGGAAACGACACTGTAACAGGAGAATGTATGGAGGGATATTACTGTATAGGTGGAGCCAGTGTTCCAAATCCAACAAGTATGTACAGTTCAGATATTATTGGGGGTTTCTTTTTTTTGGGGGGGGGGGGAGTGGATTTAGTTGACACTTTTAAATTGTTTTAGAAAAAAATGTATTTTTATAAACCAATTTGTATGGATTTCTTTTCCAAAGTTTGTTATTAATATATTATTTGATAGCATAAGAAAGAATGTATTACAGAAATGCTCATTATATTAGCAATTATTGGATAAGAGTTATTCTTATTATTAAGAATTTAATTAAGAATAATAATATTTCACTTTATTTTGATTGTTCATATTTTGATTTTTTTATATTTCACTTTCAGACAGTACAACAGGAGACATATGTCCAATTGGTAACTTTTGTCCCAACGGATCAAGTTCCCCTACAGCTTGTCTAGATTCTACCTACATGGAGAATGAAGGAGCTGCGGCTTGCCTGAGCTGTCCACAGGGTTACTATTGTACAGCAGGATCACATGCTGACCCTTGTCCACAAGGAAACTACTGTCCACCAGGAACAGGATCTGGATACCTTCCATGTCCAATAGGTGAGACTTTAAGTCCCTTTTCATTTTGTATTTTTGTCCATACAAAGTTGGATCTGGACATAAGTTGTATTCAGAAGAATAAAATTACCATGTGAATATGTGATAAATACTTTTGATTATTTATTTGTCAAATGAATTATATGTTACTGTTTGTAATGCATGCTTATGAAATATATGTTTTACTTTTTAGGAACATTTGGAGCCAGTGACAGACTAACCAATGAAACAGAGTGTACACAATGTTCTGGCGGCCATTACTGTGATGTTCCAGGATTATCTCAGCCAGCTGATGTCTGTCATGCAGGATATTATTGTGTATCAGGTATAATTTAAATATGTTATTATAGGCTATTAACTATTTAGATCGTGGTTGGATTTATATAGAAACGTCGCACGTTACTGGTGTTACTTTGGTAAAATCACGGACAAGACACATTCATCTTTTAAATTTTAAACATAAAAATTGATATTATAAAGTGTTGTATATCATTTTAAAGCTTTTAAACTCTTCTTTCAGATTATTGCAATTTTGTATATGTAACAGACCATTTTCATTAATTAAAACTCAATAAAACCTTTATTTTGCAATATGATTTCCTTGTCCCGCGTTACACTTTTAGTTTTGTGAAATTCTGAATACCGTAAAAAACATATAAATTTGATTACCAAACGATATAAAAGTTTGTCTAGAACAAGCAATTCATAATTGGGCGATGACGTAATGTCGATTTTTTTCTCTCGAAAAGACGGAAATATAAAAAAAAAGGGATCAAGATGATACAAATTATTTGTCCCATGCACGAAAGGTTGCCGTAATTTTTGTTAAATTGTCTCAAAAAAGGGAATTTCAGAGTAATCCCCAAGTCGAAAGTAAATAATTCTTATACTAGTATTTTGTACAAAGATCACACTTTCGCCTCATGCAATAATCAGGATTTTTTAAAATAAATTCTTATTATTCGAGTTGAATAGCAATGTCCGACATTTTGTCCCCTTCAAACTAAATTAAACGTATGGTTACCTTTTCTGTTTTTTCATGATGTTTATTTAATACAGTGCCATTCGCTACATAAAACAAATTATAATGGATAAAAGTACAAAAAATTAGCTCTATTTTGATATTAAATTCCCATAAATTAAATATAATATACGAGATATCAGATAAAACTAAAATGTCCGATACAATGTCCCCACATATGATTTTGACGTTATTTAATAAAATATACTTCTAACGTTCCGTCTAATTGTCATTATTGTGTTTTTCACAGACGATTTGGAATACGGCTATTTTATTTTGTTGCTTAATAAGAAAACTTTAAAATTAATGTTTTATGTGGAAGCTCTACCGATTCATAAAGAAGGGGTTGGGAGAGATTTTCTCGCGGAACTGAAGTGTTTTCCGGACTATAATAGTCAGATCCGCTATAATACAAATTAATAGAAAAAAAACAGCAATAATAATTGTTCCCGCTAATTCCCTTGCATATATTTGTGCAGAACTAACATGCTGGATATGCCGTAGTCCTTTCGCCTTGACATTCTGGAGTGCAAAGATGAGTGCATTTGCAGTGCATAGTTTATCCATAAAAAAAGTAATCGATTGCCTTTATAATTAAAATGTATATAAAACAAATGGTTTCAATTCAAGTTACTTTTTAACCGGATTTTTGTGACAAAAATGTCGGTTATTGATTTGGGGATGCACGGCGGGCAGCCGGGCGGTCGGGCAGTCGGGCGGGCGGCAATCAAATGTTGTCTGTGCATTAACTCATGAACCGTTCAACCAAAGCTTTTAAAATTTTAATATATTGTTACTGACAACTAAATGAAGGTCTAGTTCAATAATAGCGATTTTGACTTTTACCGTTCAGTAGTTATGGTTCTTGAAAGATTGAAAAATGAAGTTTCCAGTCGTGTCCGTGCATTTACACATGAACTGTTCTACCAAAGCTTCCCAAATTTTAATATGTTGTTACTGATGACAAAATGGAGGTCAAGTTTAAAAATGACGATTTTGACTTTTACCATTCAGGAGTTATGGTTCTTGAAAGATTGAAAAATGGAGTTTCCAGTCGTGTCTGTGCATTTATGCATGAACTGTTCTACCAAAGCTTCCCAAATTTTAATATGTTGTTACTGATGACAAAATGGAGGTCAAGTTAAAAGATGACGATTTTGACTTTTACCGTTCAGGAGTTATGGTTCTTGAAAGATTGAAAAATGGTGTTTCCAGTCGTGTCCGTGCATTTTCTCATGAACCATTCAACCAAAGCTTTTGAAATTTTTATATGTTGTTACTGATGGCAAAATAGAGGTCAAGTTCAATAATGACGATTTTGACTTTTACCGTTCAGGAGTTATGGTTCTTGAAAGATTATAAAATGGTGTTTCCATTCACTTTGTTGCATTTACTCATGAACCATTCAATCTAAGCTTTTCAAATTTTAATATGTTGATACTGATGACAAAATGGAGGTCAAATTTGATATTGACGATTTTCACTTTCACCATTCATCAGTAATGGTTCTTGTGATATTGCCAGGACACAAATAAATATTAATAAATCCGGTTTGCTGTCGTTGTGACAGCCTCTTGTTTATTTTTAATTTGTTAATAAAACTAAAGCTTAACATCTTTTATCTAAGAAAAAACAACTAATCCTTTCTTAGGAAAAAAAATCAATCCTTTAAAATTTATTGTAAAAAGCCATCTGAACAACATACATTCCAACGTTTTTATTTTGGCTTACGTCTATGAGTGTGTAATGTTAGGTGACACCAGTATCGTGCGACGTTTCTTACAGATTATTCTCCAGGTATATTAAAATTAAATGGGTTTTTTTTAAATGTTTTTTAAAGAAAATTACTATTTTCTATTATTGCTGTATCAGTTCTACCTGTCTTAAGTAAAAAATAGCTGAAATCAATTCCATTTACAAAAAATTTGTCTTAGGTTATCTTTAAGCAGTCTTTTTACACATGTTTACTTCATAACTATACAAATCAAGTATGAAAATTTAATGAAAGAAATTAAGACTATTTTTCTAATTATTTTATTCAGGTGTCAACATTGCCACACCAAATTCCATGGTGGCATACCTGGGCACAGGTGACATATGTCCAGCAGGTTATGAATGTCCTTCAAACTCAACTTACCCAGCAGCTTGCTCACCTGGAAAGTATGCTCCGACAGACGGAGAGGACCAATGTCTGGATTGTCCAGCCGGTAAGAGTTATTTTTAGCAATGCGATGAATGTTTAGCATATCATTAACCTGTGGTCTCAATTAATTAGTTTGTAACAGAAATAAGTTTACCAAAGTATCTATGAGTCTTTAAAAACATAAAACCATACATTTGATGTGACCTGGTGAACCTTTGTGGATTTGATTGTTTATAATCCTTCTTGCAGATTTAATATTGTTGTAATATTTATATCATTTTAAAGTATTTTCTTTTTTTAAAGAATAAAAGTTGATTTTCAATACTTTTAATGTTTCAAAAAGAAGTTTTTAATGGTTTTTTTAAAACTTTTTCTAATTGCAGGAAAATATTGTGTGAATGCAACAATAACACCTATAGATTGTCCAACTGGTCACTACTGCCCAATAGGAACAGAATTTGATACTCAGTACCCATGTCCAGCTGGAACATACTACAACAATACAGGTAATATTATATATAACTCGATGCATTCAGTATACAGTATGGACAATCCAGTAGGAATTATATATAAGGTACTAGTGTAAAAAGGTAGACTAGATGGAAGTTTTAATTCAAAGAAGTCAATATTTTAAACACCAAATTAGAAATGTATTTTTGTTTAAATCTACAACAAAATTTAAGATGAAATTGCCACAGTAAATAATGTGTATGGTAAATTGAAAACATTTGTTTTTTTTGTTAATGTGAAAAATGCAAATGAATAAAGCTAGCAATAATAAAAACTTGCATACATAATTTCAGTGGTGATTTTCATTCACTAAAGCTTTGTAATTGCACGTCTCACATTTGACTAGTAATCAGTGATGTGCTATAAAAAAAAAAAAATCATTTTATAAATTTACAGTACTTCATTTTGCTTTAATGATAACTAATTTCTATATTCCTAGGTGGTGAAGCTATGACCGACTGTATGGACTGTCCCCCAGGAGAATATTGTGAAGGCCTAGGAAATACACTCACAGATGGCCTGTGTGACCCAGGATTTTACTGTGGTGGTAAATCATACCAAATACGACCATTTGATACCGGAAATCTTGTCAGTGTCAACGGAACTAATAGGTTGGTTTTTACCATGAAATGTAAACGATATCAATTTTATTACACCTGATGCACATTTCGACAAATAATGTCTCAGCAATTCTTGAGGTCGATTGAACTGTATACTATTGTTAAAGGGCTGATTAAACCAAAAAGTACCTTAAAAAGCAATATAATTTACAACAGGCTTACTATAAGAATATGAAGGCTTACTATAAGAATATGAAGACTTACTATAAGAATATGAAGGCTTACTATAAGAATAAGAACGCTTACTATAAGAATATGAAGTTTTACTATAAGAATATGAAGGCTTACTATAAGAATATGAAGGCTTACTATAAGAATATGAAGGCTTACTATAAGAATATGAAGGCTTACTATAAGAATAAGAAGATGTGATATGATTGCCAAATTGCCAATTAGACAACACCCCATCAGACATGAAATGACTTGGAATATGCTATTATAGGTCACAAGACAGCCTTCACTAATGAGCAAAACCCATACTGCATAGCCAGTTATGAAAGGTCAAAAATTACAACAACTGTTTTGCTAAAATAGATAGGTTTCTTTTATAAAGTAAATATTAACTTAATATTTATGTATCTAAAGATGTATGGTTTGTTTGTTACAGTAGTCTATATGCCAATGACACATGTGCTCCACTTTGGGACTGTGTGTGTCCATCATATGCCTTGACATCAGGAGGAATCTGTCCCATGGGATATTACTGTCCACAGGGATCGTTTAAACCAGTGTCATGTGACGGAGGAAAATATTGTGAAACACCAGGATTACAAACTCCTACAGGTATGAATCATAATGAAGTATATTTATTCTCTTAAATTCTGATTTCCCTTTTCAGTAAAAGTCGAGAGAAAGAAACAAACTGGCAATAG